>JAKWJA010000469.1:0-86907 GCA_027704765.1 Solanum habrochaites | reverse complement strand
GAAACGCCCCTATCTCGTTGGCAAAAATACCGTCACATCTGGTTTTGGTGCAATCAATGGAGCCTCTTGGTGAATGGTTGGAATAATCCCCAAAAAGTTTGCAATATCTATAACAGAGTCAGATACCACTATGAGCCAACCATAAATTACGAATAAATTCCTCTAGAACACCTCAACTCTAAACCTTTGTACACCAAAAGTGAAATAATCCTTCGACAACACTCTGATATAAGTATATGCTCATCCCACAAACTTTTTTACATCAATGCCTATATAAAGTTATATTTGCCTTTCTTGGGACGAGTCAAATCTGATGTAACAACATGCAACTTTCCAGATTGCTCGTGCAGTTACGACCCATAGGGATCAATCTTGAGAGCAATACACAATATATCAATATGAAGCATCATCAAGTCCAAAAACCTTTTCTCCAATTCACAGGTACTTCATTATTCAATATAGATAACTTGGGTCTGCTGATTTGTCTCATACACCTTACTAGCTTTCACCCAAATTCAACTCTTAGATCTACTAATACCACATCTCATTCACCTTGCTTCACAAACTTTCTTCGCCATCAAATCCGTCTAAATGAGAATGGTCGGTATGTCTTATGACCCTCTGCAAGAAATAGGATCAAATTTCTCGAATACGCAAACATCAAGCCAACCACAAGACGTGTCTTTTGGTTATCGTGGTAGTTCTTTTTTTCATTTGATTCGAGATTTTACACGCTATAATGTGTGTGAAGGATGTTATCCTCGTATCTATTCCAATACCACAAGCCATGCACCGCTCTCCAAACCTCCTCTCGCTCAAACACTCACCTCAATGTCTGACGACTATTCTTGTGAATATAATGGGAGCACGTAAAACTTCTGCTCTAACCTCTCCAATTTTTCGACAGAGTTATTCACGAAATAAACTACATAACTTCTCGACAGTTTGCACAAAGAATGGGACGTTTTCAATTCCTGAAGTAATTTCCTGATAATAGTCCATCGCACAAGAACAACTTCTCACACCTTTGACAGGAATAGGTGGAAAATTAATCTTCTCTATAACCGAATCACTGGTCTCGATCAACTCATAGATCCCCTTCTTATTTGTGCGGGGCCCAAAACTAGCCTTGGTTCCCGTCACAAGTGACTTTCTTTCCTCCTATTCACAAGACCAAAATACAAATGTATAACATATCGTGGAGTACCCCTCCACAAATTACTCAAGCATCGTCGTCAAGGAGTCGCCCATCCTAATAATATCCATGAAACCTCAATAATACCCTCCACTATATAAAAATCTCAACTAATACAAGGCTTGAAGTACCGGTGCTTATATACCCAAACAAGATCCTTGTAAATGGCAAAAGTCCCACGGACAAGTGAGGTGTTTTTCTTTTGCCTTCTAAACGCTAAAAATCTGATTTAAGCCCGTAATAGACATCAATTAAAGGAGAAATACCAGCCCTTTCAATGCATGTTTTGTTAACATATATACATGAAAGGGGTGTGGTATGGTACATCTCAGTCCAACTTCAATAATAAAAAAAAATATTGTCCTAAACCCACTCTCCACCGTCACTAGGTCACGTTTAAAAAGCTCGTTTGTTCATGGTAAACCACGTTCCTCCCTTCCACTCCATTTTTTTAAGGCCCACACTGAAAAGGACCCAACCCACGCATCACCGTATAGTAAAAATGACTCAACATCCAATCCAACCACTTGAGATCCAGCTTTTTAGTTATTTCTTGCATAGGAGGATTCAACATTTAGTTGATCTCATACTCGGTTGAAGTCTGCACAAGTTTGAATTTTGTTTGACACAAAACCAAAAAAAAAAAGAAAAGTAGGAAAATTTATCCTTCCCTAATGTCCAACAGTCAACAGTGTCCTTGGCTTGAACCTCATCGACCACCCTACTAAACACATTAGTTGTTGCCCATACAAATCTGACTCAATTATCATCGCAAAGTGTAATGCTCCACCGAGACACATATACTCATCTAGGTAGTAGAGCGGTAAGATCTAATTGGCCTCAAAAGAGATAGTCCCTCGCAGGTGGTAGACTCCGATGGTGTCATACCAACTCCAATTCTATCTTCGGCTTTGACCGATATTTATTTTATTCCAGCCCCAAAATCTCATCCTCTTCAATAACCTCACTGTCAAGAATTTCGGATTACCGGCCGCTAGTTTCTCACACATAGTCTCTTCATTTTACTTCGGCACCTCCACCTTGTAGGATAGATAAACATACAACGAAATTAAGAGCTCACTATCTGTTGTCATGGACCACATAATTGAAAGTTGTTTTATATCATTGTTAAACATAAACTTGTATCTGCCTTTGTCCATATCAACAAATGCACCCAGGGTACGGAATGGCTCCCTCATAAGACTGCAGTACCATCGAAATAAACGCTCACAATCACGAATCACAAAATAGCAGAAAGATGAAGGAAACAACTTTGTCAACATAACATAATGGAGTTACATATGGTCCTCTTACAGTTTCAATCACCCTCAGTAACCGCCTCGATAGGCCTTAAGTTTTTCCAAGCCTAACATTTGTATAAACTAGCACATGCATATTTTATATGCTCACAGAAAAGAAACAAGATCACAGTAGTGCCTTAGCAAGGTTTAGCAGACCTATATACATTGACGATACACACCACAACCCCGGATCCTTCTTCTTTTGCACAGATGCCTCGTAAAGCATAGTAACTACAAATGTTGCATTTGTGTCCACCTTTGAAAAACTCCACCGCACACATACAATCTGGTTGCCTAATATCCTTCATAAACCATAGACCATAATAAACACGGGAGCTTGTTTCCTACTATATTCTCAATGTCCATTGATGTAAGTTGTTTCAACTGGTGATTAATCATGATATTCACCATCCTCCACTTGTTTTCCCATATGTTTTGTGAATGGTGGTGGTGTCTAAGGTCATGGGCACCATATTCTAGTAATTCTGTTTCCTCTTTCCTTGTTGCATCATCAACTCTCCACTATCTTTTCCACAACATCTTCCTTTGTCATATCACCTTGTACTCTACAGACTGCATATGTGGATGAATGGTTTGAAGTTGTACCTCTTGGTTATGACGCCACACAATGCCCATTCTTCTGTTGATTCTGGCTAATGTTGCTTGGTATAGTGAAAATGTTGGTGGGCGATTCATTAGTAGACAACTAATTCTCTGTAGCGGCAAGAATGCTTTGTACGAGACCAGCATGTGCTCTACCTTTTGGTCAATGCAATATTACGATCCTTTCTCATCGCTATGACTTCTCATCAGTCCCAACATCGAATATTATCCATCATCTTCTACAACATATCTCAACCGTTACATACTACCAGCCGCCACTCGCCGTCCCTATGGGAATTATTTCTATTTTGAAGAGGGGACAGATGGCACACCTCAGTTGTTTCCTGTTACAATGTTGTGTTGGTTTGAAGTTTTTTTCGTCTTGTAGTTATCCATATCAAACTTACTGGATCTCTCAGCTGGCAATAACCATATTTCGCAACCTTTGTTTTCCTATAATAAAACAGACATTCGCGCCAATTATCCCTGATTGGAAACTTGGCATTGAGGTTAGACCCCCGCGTCTGAGCATTACCTATATGTGATGGTCCTCGTATAAGTAATAATTATCACTCGTTGGTGATTGTGTTCAATCAATAGTTTCCACTCATGTCTCTTCTTTGGCCTCCTCTCAACATCTTCCGGACCAAACCTAGTTCATTCTTATTGGCTGGCCATTAGTTAGTATCTCATCTACAATTATAACATTGTTTTGTATAAAGCTCTACTACTCGCCAGGTGTTTCCCCAGTATCGACTTTCTATGCTCCCAAGCTTTATTTTTGTGAGATATCTCTCCCACGTCTCTAAGTCTCAGCATAGTGCAGAGTCCCCATAGTCGTAACCCCAATAATAGAACACTTCTTTGTTATCATCTTGACCTTTTGTGAAGTATTTTTTAGTTACCATCATAAATGCGATGGTTTGGGATGCCTCGTCACACTCTAACTTTGTCCCAAATCATAGCTCTCAACTCGCTGAGGGTAATACCGACAAGTGGTTCAACCTTAACCTGTGGTTGAGCTTCTTAGACACTAAATAATCCTTTCTAAGAACAACCCTCTCATATAGTAAACCAGATACATTAAGTTTTACGGAAGTGAGTGGAACATATTACGACCATCTCAATGTCTTGTGCTAATGGCAACACGCACACCCTTATCATTTCATATCCAACTAACAAATCAATAAAATGGTCCTAACCCACAGTAAGTTTTTGTACACAGCTCGATTGTCCATATCCATGGGTCTTCCCTATAAAGTAAAAATCCATAGACCCCCTTGGATGGTCGAGTATCGCCTCAAGCTCTCGGCAACCGAAACGAATGTGTTCCAAGGTGAGGAGTTGGTAGGAAAAGAACGTCCATTAATTCTGACAAGTGTCCACCGTTACCCTTTTAGGTAGTCCTATTCGTGCCGGAAAGAACATCGTAAAAATGGACTTGCCGTTCTAAAATTCTCACCTAACTAATTTATGTGTTCCTCACACATAAGAAGCTGGTCCTGAAAATAACCACATGCCGCCTAGATTCCTCTGCTTGGTGAATCTAGAGCCCTTGCTTTTCACACACTATTCTCAGGTACATCAGCATGTTGTCGTATGGAGTGATGGTTCTCGTCGGCTCCGTTGAAACTGCGATACACAGATATGACACCTTAAAAAGAAAAGAAAAAGTAAATCAGGATAGGTTGACGTTATTTCAATAATGTAATTAAAGTTAATCCTAACAATCAACATCTTTCCCGGTGGTCTTTAGTATGTCTTTCCGGAAAACACATAAATAAAGTGGGGGTTTGTTGAACAAATTTCCCTTAAAAAAAACCGTATAATATAAAAAATAACAATAGTAGAACTTTTGTTTGTTTAAAGAGAGAGAGTAACTCGTAATGTGTTCTCCACCGGTTAATAACACTGTAAGTTTCGAGCAATGAATTATTTCCTCGTTTTTAACAGGCAAGTGATAAGTTAGGTATCATCTAAATCCTTTGTCACAGTATCTATTGAATATCTCACCCTGCCCTTTTGTCACTACGTATTATATTTAGTAACCCTTACTTTTTCCTCATATTAGACATCATAATTGATTTATTGGCTTAGTTATTCTTTCGTAGCAATTTGACCACTAAACCTATTAGATAGTATCAAATAAATCTACATTGAAATGATTTTTCCTATTAACAACCATCCTTTGTATGTGGAAGTAGGACAAGGCGATATAAACGCGTTCACTCATTAAAATGGATTTTTAACCGAAGATTTATAAATTGTATGCAAGACAAACGAGTAGAAGAGAATTTTCTTATTGCTAGTTATACTTAATTAATTACCCTTGGTTTCCCACACCAAATAGTTGTGGGTTTAGTTTAAACAAACCATGTTAACAAAAATCACAATCATAGTTTTAATGAAAAAATCAGGAAGCTTGTACTTACAAATAAAAAATAAACCCAAAAATTCCAATTGAAATTGCAAACAAATCCACAAAACCCAAATCCAAATAAACATTCATTGTAAATAATGTTCTAAAAAAAACAGATCTACATACACAAAATAGACAAAAGTATAGTAGCTCCCAAAATAGGTTTTAAATATCATACCCTATATATAAACAGAGTCCTAAAAAAAATTCAAATAAGAAAAATTTTTTGTCAGGTATGCGTCAATCGCGAACCACCTCAATCGAACGGTCCGTAGACTTTCTTTTCCGTAAAGTCATGCTTTAAATCTAGTTTCTCCTCGGATGGCACCCGCTCTGAATAAAACAAACGTTACCACACAGGCATTGTCCGTCGACTACCACCAACGGTCCCCACCCATCGTATCCTCACATAACTCCATAGCTTAGAATAGTGCAAAATCAGATATGGGAACTCTTCACTTGGAACCAAACAACAATTCAATAGTACGATCCCGTCAATCAACTATAAACCGTCAGGCTTCTCTTTCAACACTTGGTCACACTTCCCTGATTTCCCTTCAATGCATTAGTTTGATCATCTATGTTACCACCAACGTCGTCATTGAATGACAATCGTCCATTGCACCTTTAGTATGGTTATCTTCCACTATTTTTATTTTATTTGTTCTTCTATTGACACCTAGAACATCTTTCATGTAAAAAAAGATACAAAACTTGTTAAAAATTAACTACAAAATTCTTTATACAACACACAAATTTAGTTCATACATTAAGATATTCCATAAATCATGGAACATCAATTGCTCTCGCCAAAATTCACATGAGGTACAAGTGTAAGATGTGAATTCAGGTGGTAGTGCAAGGTTTAGTGTCTAGACCAATAGAGAGCTATGAGATTGAAATTGAATAATAATTGGTGCTCACAATGTCGGGAACGCTATACTATCAGATTTCTCTTCAATGTACATAATATGTATACACCGCTAAAAAGTTTTTCCTCTCAGTGTAAGTGTTAGCACCACGTACTGAACCACTAGAATTGAATCGTTTTTGTTCCAACGTCATAAGTCTTTTATTGTTTGAATACTTTCAACATCAACAAACAATATATAAGTTCACCAGTTATTAGAAAAGAGAGATCCAATATTTGTCCAAGACTTAACATCAAAAGAAGCCTCCATAACCTGGTCATAAAGTGTGCTACATGAATAAGACAAAAAAGACGTTGATCACAGTGCAACTCTAGATGTTGATTGGTGTACACCTTTGAAAATCAGGCTCGCCAGCCAATGACTTTTCCCAAGTTTGTGTTCGATTTTTTCTTAGAGTCTCTTCTCCTTCAACACAAACTTATATTTAGTAAAAAACTTGGCTTTTCTTCTCCTGAAAAATTCATAAATGCCTTGAAGAAGATCATCTTGAAGGAAGAATATCCTCATACTCAAAAATAAGAACCTGATCTGAGGGTTTGTGGTGACACACTATGTTCCACTTTTTTGTGTTTAAGTTTTTTGTATAAAAAATCATTTTATATGTTTTTGCACCTTGAATAGTTTTCAAGACACTTGCATAGACTTGATTCATTCAAGAAGTATTCCCGCGAAAGCACTCATAACGACCTGGATCAAATTACAAAGCATTTTATTATGAACTTATAGAAGCTATACTATCACAGGAGAAATTTATAGTTAAATTTGTTTGTATATTATAATAAATTACTTCAAATATTTTCTTTTGGTTTGAAAGAAGCCTACCTATTTTGGGTTTACATGATTTGATGGTCAAGCATTGTTTTAGTGCGTTACTTAAAGTTTTTAAGTCATCTAGGTGGATATTTATAGGTGGGCAGTTTTGTATCTACATTAGGTCAATTCTAAATCACCGATGGATCGTGGCGTTTAAGTGTGGTTGGTTTTTAGCCGATTAGTAGAGTCTAAGTTATTAGGGTGATAGCTTAGTTGGTGTTTTCCTCTGCTTAGGATACTATCAAGTACTAGAGTTATTACTTTTTGTGATATTAATAACTTTTTTTTCACTTGATTATCACGAGTTTCACTTTACTTATGAGAAGATTATGAAGACCAGTAAAATAATGTTGCAGCAAGGTTGTGTCTTTTCCACCCTTGGCAAGGAGGTTTCATATAAGTACCATTATGTTTTGTTCTCCTCACTATTATGTTTCTTATTGTTTTTGTTCTGACAATGGATTTTGGGGCCATTGACTGATATTTGTCCCTACATTCCATCAATTTGGTATAGATCGGTGAGCTCTATCAAGGTTACACCATGAGAGATTTATGCACGGAAGGAAGTTCCACTATTTTTTGTAGGGTCCATGTGGACCATTACTAACTACGCGTGAAGAATGGATATCTTCTCCTAGAGGTTCTGAAGAGTCTAGAGGAAGTTTACGATGAAGAAGAAATAAGGAAGATCATTTAGTGATAAAGTTTCTCAAAATGATCATCAGAAGATGAATAACAATATGACCTATTAGAATAAAAGTTTTTAAAAAATAGGTCAAGAAAATATGTAGGGTTGTCAAAAGAATCGAAATTCCCAAGACAAGCAACAAATTGCAAACAAACTTCTGTCATAGGGTGAAGCAAGGAGACTTTATGATAATCTTTTGGGCGACATAAGCCTGAATGTCCCAACCAAATCAAATCAACGTGAAGGGACCAGATACTTTACATTCTAGAGGAAAAGGCGAATTTGTCGAGTGGCGCAGAAAAGCTTGTCAATAAAGGGGAAAAGTCCTCTTGATCTCTGAAGATGAGTGTACATAAAAAAGTGATGGTCTTATCTCACATCGAATGAAAAGCGGTCCAATCCTATTGTGGAATATAAATTAAATAAAAGATAGCGAAAGAGGATAGGAAAACTTTTCTTAGGTTTGTCCATAAAAGTTAAGTACGTGAAAAGATGAAACATGTGAGGGCATCAAATTGCACTATAATATTACCCAAAAATCCTGACAAAACGTGGAAACCCTCATTAATAAATAGACTTGACAAAAGGCTACAACCTCACATGACACGTGTTTTCAAGTTTTGAAATCAGAACGAACATTATTACGACTGTCGATATCCCCAGGGTGAGCACAAAAATGTTCACATGTACTAGAAACAAGAACAGAGCGGGACCAGGTTTGTGAACATGTCAAGTAGAAAAGACTTGTGTTGATCATATTGTGAAGGCTCTTTAGCTGTGTTCAGTAATTCCCCCTAAGTGAACTCCACAAGAAATCAGAACATCCTGAGATTCAATCCATGCTTGCATCACCGTGGTGAAGTGTGTTTGATGCCATGTTTTCCTTCGTGGAAAGTCAGAGGAATTAATATGTCAAGGAAAACGGGTCACCTTATCTACTCAAGCAAATGTGAAGTCCCAATATATCCATTAGAAATTGAGAACTAGTTGTTGTCATCATCGATGTCAATCATTGATGTTACCACGGGAAGGAATTTATTCACAATAGCTGAGACAAATCTTTCAATGAAAAATTTCTATGGTTACCCAATATCCTGATATTGGAAAAAAATGGCATTCTAGAAGCTGAAAAATAATATGCGTAACAGGAAAAGATAAAAAGAGATAACTATATAAGTTGAGTTAAATTAAGGAACAACACTGTTGAATTGACGATAAATATAGATCTAGAAAAGAAATCTTGTTCTGGATGGGACTGTTTTGTGTAAATGAATGTAACAAATCTCTCAAATGGACCACGTCCTCTAATATAATTACACCATGTAATTAGTAGGATACAAATAGTATAAAGAGGGTCGTTGGGGAAAATAGATAACCCATAATTTCCTACAAGACCAAGCATCCAAAATTGTTTTTTGTTAACAATCACTACGTTTGCATTGCATGCTAGATGGGCATTGAAGAACAGAGTCCAGCCCGTAATGATATTCTCAAGTGAAGTTCTTCAACCTATTTCTCAATAGAAAGAAACAGGTAGAAGGAAGGAATCGCTCTGCCTCTGATCGCAAAATTGGTAGAAAATATAGTCTTCCTCACTAGAAAAAGAAGCCCTATCACTTCTTTATCTCGGTTATGGGAACTCCGACAACGTGGATGCTGAAGGCTAACAATTGATATGGGTAATGAATTCGAGTGAGATGAAGTTGCAGTAGTCTTGTTGGTGTCATAAATAGGGATGCCACTCAAAACCTTGACTAGGAAACTGAAACTTCCTCTCCCGCATAAAAATTCGAAGGTGGGCCTCTTATTTTAGATGGCAAGGAAGAGTATATTTTTGGGTGCATTGTGTCAGGAAAGATGTTAACATATCAATAGGCTGTTACTATGTATAGGTTGAACGGACAAGCTTATCAAGTATTTCATACATCGTTATGATTTAATGTGAGTTAATCTCTCTATAAGAGTAAATTGTTGGGTCATGAATTTTGATCTATCGTAGGATGATGCAACATGAAAATAGATTGCAAAAATGTCTTGTTTAATATAACCTACCTGTGCAACAATCTCACTTCCTTTGATGCTCAATGATGAGAAGAAGTTTAATATATGCATGAGAACTTTGCGAGTTGGGTAGCACTATCTCCAAACGAACTTATTGGGTCAGTATGCCTGTCAACTGTTTTCAAATAAAATAAAAAATACCAGATGACAATTTTATGTGATAATTTTTTCTAAAGAAAGCATCTTAGGGCCCATCTTTTGGGGGAACAATATATCTTGTAATATTCAAAATAATTCTCCTAGCAAGGAATGGTAATATCAAATGTTGATGACCTAATGGTGATATTGAGAGTATGATCGCAACTGGTTATAAATGAATAGTTGTGAGATAGTAACTTATGTTACACGGCTTAACTCAGTGAATAGGAACAAGAATTGGTCCTTTGAAAAGGGTAAGTCATGTAATATTGTATGAGTCAGTAAAATTAAGCACTCCAAAATAAAGAATTCTAAGATGAAGATTACTTCAAATTCAGAGAGATTCGCTAACTGTGAGCATTGTTAAATAACATCCTCTTCATGAATCACTCAATCAAGGAGCTGATAACAGATTGAACCTGATGAGGTACTGCAGGGTCACTTGGTAATAAGGACAAACATAGATGATGCAGTTCCAAATTGATAATGTGAATTCTATAGGTGACGAATTCGAATTGATCAATTTGAGGTTGAAGAAGAAGTATGCCACATAAAGATTATTAATATCAGAAAATTGTACAAGTTACTTCTTCATGATGGGGAATACTAAAGAGGGACCCTAGTTCCAACTCAAAGAAGCGATTGAGGATTTTCATATAAGGACTCTAATTAACCGATACTCCCATTGGGTCACTCGATTTGTTTGTTGATAATGATTGTTAAGAAGAGATAATTGATTGCAATTGTCAGGATTGATACCCAAGATTCCATGGTTTTTAAACTAGATTAGATTTGGCAAATGGCACTTAGAGATCCACTAAGACATCTAGAAAATAATGCGGGGGAAGTGGTATTCTATCTTCCCTCAAGAGGTTTTTTTGTTATTAAATTGGGGATTGCTAAAACCATTAACCCGATGGATCATTTCTGCAACAATAAACCCTATTAGACTATGCCAAAGGAGTGGGTTACCATGTTTTTCAGATATGGTTTTTATCAAAATTTAGGTTTTCATACCTTTTTGTAGTATCCACACATTAAAAAGGGCTGAAGGAAAGTAGTCAGAAAAATCGTTGCATACCATTTACACCTTATAGCGATTGGAATTGGTTCGTGACTCTGAAAAAGTTAGCACTCTTAGCATAGAATTTGAATGACTAGTTCATGGGAATTGTTGGCAATTGCCCTTGTCTTTCATCCTTGTAAATCTCTTCGAGTGAGACCCTTTTTAATCCAAGTTGACACTTTTCTTTCAAATTAATAACCTTCAACGTCACCCTTGTACTCGCATTTTCTTCATATCCCAAATTAAAACAACTCCCTATCCCCTCCAAAAATCAGAAAGCTTTGCAAAACAATGTTTTTTTGATTCACCAAATCAAAAACACATCAAGTGTTTGAATCTTTTATTCACAGACTTGGAGAATTAATCTTCTGTAAAGAAATTTTTGATGTAAAGAGGACAGGGTCTGGTAATCAGAAATTAAAAATGTTGGAAAAGATGATGTTCAAAAGAGAAAAGGTTTGATCTCTTGAATTCAATGTATTTTTTTATAGTATTGTGGTCTACCTTGGAATTAAAATTTAATAAAATGTAAAAAATGAAATTGTCCCCTTATTTATGACTATTTATTAGATCCTGAGGCCTTAAGTAGGGTTTCATATTCTAATCTTTCTGTACAATGAGAATTAACGGGATAATTTGAAAGACTTATAACAGTTTGCTCTGCCAACCGGATACTAAAATTAGTTCGTACATACGTAAACCTAAAGAACTTTAAAAACCTGCTAAGGAATCTGTTTCCAGTTCATCTATCATAACATTTCTTTTTTCAATCAGCCCCTCATGTGGGTATTGCATATAAGGTATTCTCATTCATAATGAATATTACTATCAATGCTCGATGGTGTGCTACCTTAATTTTGGAATGACATGTCGTGTCCTCTACTGACTTGTCTCTTGTACGATCTGAAGTTTTAACTCAATTCGTATTGTTGCCCAAGTGTTTTTCTGTGACTTTCTCTTGAATCATTTTCCGAGCAACTTCGTGTTACTGCTTTAAAAAAACCCATTTTCATGATAAGAATCCAAGTGGAAGATTGTTAGGTATGCGATCAATATAACAGGTGTAGATTGAGTAATGATAACATGTTCTAGTAATATGGAATCAAGATAACATGGTCACACTCTATAGGTGGGAACAAAGTCGGTTGAAGAAGACATGGTCATTTCGATAAAGGTGAATCCAATGTATCTACTGAAGAGATATGGGGCATTTCCGATAGGGGTGTTTCTTCTGAAGAGGACCGTGATCCTGTTAAAGGGGGAAGACAATGTTTGTACATCAATCAAAAAGGGTAATGGCTATTTCATTTTGATGATTTGGCAAACTTTGGTTTATGATGAAACTGCCAGCCCCAAGAGTATTGATTGAAGAAAACAGGGGGGAACCGTGACTAAGTATTTTAATATAAAAAGGGTGGGAATTTTTAGGTCGAAATTGATAACAATTTGTTAGTTCGAACTTAATATAAGTTTTGACATTTACAAGCCATCATCCAATCTAAACAAGGAACAAATATGTGTTATTGGGGTACTCTGACGACTAAATGATGAATACATCAGTTTGATGCAATATTTTTTTTGTAATCAATACAAAAAAGGAGGAAAATGTTATATTCTAGGTGTTTTGATGAATCCACTCACAATGTATGGGACCGTCCCTAACAATGTTCTCCAAACCCATGATCCATAGGTACAACTAGGTAAAGTGTCTTATGTAGGTTGTAGCTGTCAAAAAATGAACTGTCCTACAAGCGATAGGAGATGCGGACGGATTGCTGTTTCAGTGGATCACAAATCAGGCTTGGTTCCCGTAGAAGAATTCTTCCATCTTATATATATTGTTGTACAATGTAACTATCCTCCAAAAAAAAATCCGTAAAATAGCTGAGGTGCCACGTACTGAACCAATACAATGGAGTGAGGTTATTGGGCCAACGGGTAATAACTCTTTATGGTTATACCTCACAACAATGACAAGCCCATATTAAGTTAAGTTCATTCATTACAAGAGAGAGAGATTAGCAGCAAGTATTTGTCACTAACTCCATTATTCAAAGAACACAACACGGGTCTGGTCCCCCGAAAGTGTGCGTACGTGAAAAGAACGAATAGAAAGCTGCAAATGCAACCAACTGTATATGGTTGGTTCACACTTGAAGAATAGCTCGGCTCTCAGCATGGCGTTTCCAAATAGTTTGTGTTCATTTTAGTAGTCTCTTCTCCTTCAATACAACTTAAGATTTGCAAACAAAAACTTTGGATATTATATGAAAAATTCCTAAGCTTGAAATAGGGATGATCTCCACAATAAATACTCATAGTCAACAAGAAACGGTTGAGATGTTTAATTGAATTCTTATTGATTTTGGAGTTTTTTTCTATCTTTTATACGTTTTTGCAACGTTAAAATTCTCAGCACACTTGCAAAGACTCACTTTCAATTTTTCTCTGGAAAACCCACAAGGACCTGATCAGCTACAAGCATAGAGTGCCTTAGGGTTATTTTCCGTGCATATATATTTAAAATATGTTCCTAGTATATAAAAAATTCCTAATTGATGCTTTGGTTTTTAAAATTCCGTAATTAGTTAGGGTTAATGATTAGTGGAAACAGTTTTTGGTTGCTTTAGGGGAAATAAAACAAACCAAAATTCAAAGTTATCTAGGTGGGATGGTTTAGACTGGGAAATGTTATAATAGTTTAGTCAATTCTAATCAATCTGGAGGTGGTGTGATAAAATCAGTGGGCGGTGTGGTAGCCCGCTAGCATAGTCTAAAGTTATGTAGGGGTGATAACATTGGCAGTGTTGTAATTCTCTTGGGACTTTTTTCAAGTAATCGATTATTACTTCGTCGTGAGATTATAACTTTTTCTCACAATTATGGTAACCGGGTTGCCTTTTCCTGAGAAGTTTAGTGGAGAGGGTTGGAAAATCATGTTCAACAGGTTTTTTAATTTACTCCCTTATCCAGGATTTTTCATGTAAATTGCTTTTGTAGTTTCACCTATAACTGTTTACTGTCAATAATTATTCTTGTTGTCAACAATCGAATATAGAGGTAATCAATGAATGAATCAGTTTCAAAATTTTACTAAACATATCCTTGCCAAAACTTGCAACCAATACAAGTATGAACAAAGCGGAAAGAGACACTAGAGGTAACAATGTCTCCCATTACTATACAAGGCACCAAGCTAGATATAACGTAGAGCATCTCGAACACATCAGTCATATATACACCTACCAAGTTCCGGATGAAGCTCCACGTGCGATAACTCCAAACGTCAACATTTAAAGCTCTATAGTCCACCTGTGCCTGCACCAAATTGTTAGAATTGGTAGGGGTTGGTACACCCTGTATAGTATGGGTATAATTCAAAGCACACATCCAAGTACTTCATGATTAAGAAACAAACTCTTCCTAATAATATGATTATGATAAGGAAGTACAAGTCCGTGGTACTTGCAAAATTGGGATAGGAAAGTGAGTAAGCTTTCCTATTTGGATTATGAAATTGAGGCACTTTTCGAATTTGGATTAGAAAAGTCATGCATGAGAGTAAACATGTATCTCAATACTTATCATATTGCACCCCAAACACTACCATCTTGATATAATAACCAATACATATTGTCATATCACATAATATTTTTGCATATCCATCAGTTCTTATGCTCTGAGAACCTTGGAATCATGGGGACTTACATCAATACCTCCAAAAGTAGGGCTCACATATGGGAGGACGCAGGCAACTAGAGAGACTTAGTTTGCAAACACAGAAAAAAAAAAAAAAAGACAGAAAAAAAAATAGAAGGAAGAAGGGGGAGTCTTCTTTCTTCATTCATTACGTACTTTAATTTCATTTCATTCTAGGCTATGTGAATACCACTAATCATGGATGTAGGTTAAGACTTTCATCAGGTTCGTTGTGCCATGAGTCCAAAATGACCTAGTGTCAATTACCTTGGACTAGATCAACACATACTTGATTATCCTATCGTACCAACTTTGGTAATATGCATTTCATTAGGTGCATCACGTGAGTTTGTCCTCATTCATTCATAGCGACATTAACTTTAACCGACATAGATCATTGAGCATCAGGAAATCCATTGTCTCCCTACAAACCAAGAGGTGGAATCACCAGCAAAGTGCCGAAAAAACATGCAAAGCCTTCCATGGGGAATTGAACCCCCAGAGCCTATATTGTTATTATAATTAGAAGCTAGAACGATAAAAGGAGACCCATACCCCCTGCAAGACAGCTGTTACGTCATCTAAAAGGAGGTTACGATGAACCTCCGCCATTCCCTAACGAATGCATCACCATTAATAGCTTAGTTTATCGGTGACTCAGTATCAAGTTCCATTTACATGCAACACATAACGTCCTGAAAAGCTAGTTTACTATTAGAGGACATCATAGCTAATAGATGATTTCCTCATCCAATCATCATTAGTATTAGTGTGTTAATATAAATACTTTTACACATAAAAAATAAAATAGTGTTCGTAATGACTGTGCCTCTTCTTAACTGTACACACTCATATGTGATACGATTTTGGAAACATTTACTTCGTCGTATTTGAGATTGATCTCATCTTTTCATTAGACTCATATCATGTGTCACCACATAATCTAACATATCACATTGCTCTTCATATTACTCCAACAAACAAAAACTTTTTACTGAATCTCATTTCTCATATGCCAATGCACTTGGCCCTTTAGGTGTTCACACGCTACTAAACCCTTTTAGGGTTTTTCATCAGTTTCATCATTTCATTGTTTCATTTCACTCATTTTCATTGTTCATATATCGTCATGTACTACTGGCCCTTGGCCATTTAGGTGTTTTTACACCTCTTACTAACCCTTCTAGGTTACATCATTTCTTACAATACATATTATTTCAGTTATTTTTAATGTATGCTAGACCGTATAAGTTATCTAAAAAACATGAGGCTCATTCATGTCTTTAAGTGATTCATATCTTCCTAAGATTGTGTGGTAGACATTAGCATCTTGTATGTATGGGTGATCTCAATTTCAATCTAATTAGGTAGCATTATTCTTGAATAGTTATTCTGTATGCACTTATGCATCATAGGAAATTTGGTCCAGGGAACCGGTTCACGAATCCCTTGGACAACTATACATATTCATTTATTTTATTTTGATCCACACGTTTTGGGGGACCCAAGATCAAGCCCCACCGCCTTAATTTTCTTTTAATGTTCTTTGAATTAACATTTGCTCTTTCTTGATCAGACCCCCACCACCCTTTTTAATTTTATTTCTTTTTCCCATGGCTTCTGGATTGCTAGAGTTTGTGCAATCGAACCCTTATACACCTCACTTTATTTTTCATTAACTTTCTTTCCACCTAGAGGCGTGGGTTGGATTCCCACTGCCTCACACCTATTTTATCCTAATTTTTTCTGTAGCTTTACTAGAGGTTGTGGTTCAAAATCCCACTCACTCTCATTTCTTATTTTCGATCATACTTTATTTTCCGCCCCCAAACCCTTGTTCGAATAACCTTACCATTCCTTTTTACTTAGATATTTGCATGTGTTTTAGGCAGTGGGGTCACGGTTTCAATCCTCAGTGATCTCACAGTATTTTTATTCTTTTTTGCATGCATGAAAATCCCCTAAGCTTGTTTGTTTGCCGAACTCATTCTCAAGATGCTGGAAATTATTTTTTATCCTATTTTCCTCCTTCCTTTAACATTAAGTTGAAGACGTTTTAAGGTAGTTTGAGTGAGTTCTTTGGGTTAATTGATCAAGATTCATTTGATAAGAATAGCACTCAAATCAGCATCTTAAAATAACTATGAACTAATTTACAATAAATGTGTACATGAATAACGAACTAACATCACATTTTAGAGCTTACCCCGAGGCACATAGTCATGGTCACATTTTAAAACCCATACATGCACATAGTTTCTGATCACGTAGGTGTATCCTTCATGCGATTTCAAGACGACAAATACATGAACATACTCATCACGAAAACACAACACAATAGAAAAAAAAAACCCAATATCTACCATTAAACCTAACCCAACTATGAATCATTGGGAGCTTAGTGATAGTGACATTAAACCGGGGAACAACTCTTTTTTCCGAAGATATGCAGTCTGAACCTTAGTGAGTAGTCTTTGAACCAACATATACACACAACTATATATTACCCATACCTTTTTTCCGTTCAACCTCGCTTTCTCCCCAAAAAGATTTCAAAAACACTCCAACACAGAGAGAGTCCACACCCCCTCTCGATGGAAAACCTTCTTTTTGCCTACGTGAGTGATTCACATAATTGGTTTTTTTCTTATTTTTTTGTGTGAGTCTTCAATAGTTAAGACCTTGGTAATTTTCTAGTCTTGATGTTATTTGGCAGAGAGAAACGTTAATGGAACAGAGAAATGATATCATTGACGTTGAGGAGATAGACTTTAAAGAATTGAGGTTTTTTTTTAATTTAGCTTAGGAGTCTAGTTTAGGACTTAGTCAAATAAGGTTTTAAATTAATGAATAACAAATCTGATTCCCTTTAATTTTAAAATATATAAATAATAAATATTGATTACTTACATTAATTAACCAACTTAAATTCAAACAAATTTAAATTTCATCGTGTCCTTCCCTTCGGTTCGAATCAGTGTGGAGCACGACTTCACTCTAAGGGGCAATTGTTGATCCCCTCTCTCTAAAATAAAAAAAAAAAAAATTCCACTCCCATTATTAAATTAAATAATAATATATAATTTAGGTAATTAGCGAGCTAACCCTTAACTGGAAAATACTAATATTATCCTAGACCCTCTAACTTAAGATTTTCATCCTTTTAAATTCCGTAAAGCCTCTCGAGTAAAAATCTTCATATTTTGGAGACATTTATGGCTTGAACCACATTTAGTATCTCAACCTAACTCATCCAGTTATTGTCTTGGTTGTCTTAAGTTTAGTAGCTGTCTAGTTGGGTACCAGCATCAATCCCCGTGTGAAACCTTGGTCAATCGTAGGCTTCTAGCAATTAACATTATGTATCATAGCCATTATTTTTAGGGTGATGTTACCTTATCCCATTCTTTGGAACAGTTGTCCCAATGACGTTCTACTAACTATGTCGTGTAATTCCAATCATATCATAAAATATATCAATACTATACTACCCATCACGCAATAGTCAACAGAGAGGAGAGATGGGAAACTTAACTAATAGTCTGAATCTAGACCTCAGAGATGACAGATGGGGTAGGCGGGATCTCATACAGCCTGGCCTACCAATGTAGTCACCCTCAACGACAAGATAATCCAAAAAATAACTTATATTGGATCTCCTTGTTCTCATCACAACACATAATGACCTGTCTGACTACATCTCAACCTGTATCCGTCTCATAGGAAAAATTTTTTCTCAACACCCAACCTTCAACAGTATATCGATTTTTGGGTACGCCTAGTATTCTTTAACCTGGAGACAGAAAGAGTGATGACTAAGCACTAGTTTCGCATGAAATGCCAACTCATAGAAGGCACCCTCCCTCACGGTGTAGGATCTCCATATGGCCCAACATACCTCGGACTCAACTTCCCTTTTCCCTACTAAACCTCATCACCCTTCATAAGGTTATCATTCAAATCGAAACCTGGTCACCAACATCAAACTCTAAGTAGGCAATTTTTGTTGTCTGCATAACTTCTGCCAACTTAAAGCATAAGTCAACTTGTCCCCTAATCAGTGTCCTTCTCTAAGCCTCCTAAATGATCTCGGACCCAAAATCGATGACTAACTCACCCCCAAAAACCACCACACTGCGAGACCTACACAACCCCCTCTTACCTCTTACCATACAGTGCCTCAAATGGTGTCACCTAAATGGAGTGATAATTGTTATTATACGATACTCATAAAAGAAAAATTGTCGCCCAACTACCCTTGAAAGTCAATCACACACAAAACCCCTCACATGTCCTCCAATGTCCCTAAATGGTATGCTTGCCTGCCCATATGTCGATGATAATGCAATACTAGTTTAGACCTGACTCCTATATTTTAATGATAGACAAAAGAGACCCCATCCAATCAATTTAAAGACTTACGCATAATATTCTCAGCTTTGTAAGTCGACTTCACGGATAAACTTTTGGGCATATGTTACTTCATCCTGTCCACGATAACCCATATGGGAGTCATGATGTCCTCCTAGTCCTTCGGAAAACAACCACGAAGTCATACTATTTGCCTCCTATTTAAACAAGTTGGAACTTAATAATAGAGTATGACCGCTAGGGCTGTAAGATGTTCTAATCCTACCTTAGCCTGTTTAAAATTAGGAACACTTGGCCACAAAATCCTCAAATTCTTCCTTCATTCCTTCCCCCCAATATCTAGTTTAAGATTATATGATTACATCTTGCTGTAACCAGGAGTATGGATATCTAGAACTATGTGGACTCTACAACGTCCTATTGCCACAACATCCACATCTAGTACAACCACAACCTGTCCTGGTAACAGCATAATACTGTCTTCTCCCACAGCAAAAGACTCATTCCTTAAGCCAACTCTAGTCCACTCAGCTCCAACACCAAACATCAAGATGCTGACCCAACTTGACTATCAAACCTACTAAAGATGATTCAGAGCTAGGGAGAAATTGACCACCACCCAGCATAGTAGAGTCAATCACCCGCCCACCCAGTCTGGCAGTCTATGTTAAAAAAAAATCTTCAAAACCAATTCACATAATCTTCTTATCCTCATGTGGGTTTATTCCATGCTCATCCTACTAAAGATTTTATCTACAAAACATTAGCCCTTACCTGATGGTAGTGGAAATTCATGTCATAGTCCTTCAACAACTCAACCATCTCCACTAACGTAGATTTACTCTTCTGTGTCCAACAACGTACTATAGACTCTTGTGCTCTGTGAACACATCCACATGTACTACCCGAAAAGTAGTTGGCGTCATAATCTTCACAGTGCACACACCACAAGCTTGACCAACTCTAATGTCATGAGTGGGATCATTCTGCTCATGACCTTGATATAAAATCTGGACGCATAAAGCTATCACCTTACCAACCCTGCATAAGAAGACACCCAACATACCCAGATGAATCACAATAAAGAGTGTAATTCACACAACACTTAGCAAGTAAGCACCGTGGCTTGAAGTGAGTTTTTCCTTGATAAATCCGGAAACTCTTCCACAAGTCTCTCCAGTCCATTAAAACTTGGCACTTCTTCTTTTGTCAAAGTCTGTCCAAATGGGGCACAATGGACGAAAAAACACCCTCACACCCTGCTAAGTAATAGCACAATCCCAAGAACTAAAGGATATTGGGGAGTAGAGGTTTTGGATTTTCTTAACCACCTCAGTCTTCATAGGGATCTACATCTACACATTGTCGGAAATAATATACCCCAGGAAGGTCATCATTCTAAGCCAAATTTACAACTTGACTAATTGACATAGCATACAACTGATCTTTCTAAACTGTAGGTTAGTCTCAAATGATGGTCATAGCTCTTCCTTTGCGTAGAGTGATGGAATGGTCATCAACGAATCTAGAAGAATTAGTCCAAGGTATTCATGAAATACCTTGTTCATGGATCCATAATGCAGCAGGTGCATTTGTGATACCCAATAGATAACTAGGACTCATAGTGACCATAAACGAGTATGAAAGGTTGTCTTTATGGTATCTCCATACCTAAACCCTGAGCACAGATGGTACCTTTAACGAACATCAATCTGCAGTAAAGAACATAGACTCTCTGGAGTTGGTGTCAAACAAGTCATCTATTCTTTGAAATGGATACTGATTCTCATAGTGACTTTGTAGAGCTGTCAATATCGATACAACACAATTTGAGGGAGTTCACATCATTTCTTTTGAACAACAACCCTAGAGCGCAACACCAAGGGGATAAATGCCGGCTGAATGAACCCTTATAGTGAGAGCTTTTAACTGAAGCTTCACCTCTTGATTTTCAACTGGAGCCATTCTTGTAAGGGGAATTGAAATTGGTTAGTCTCGTTTTCTAAGGTGATACCAAAAATCCAAAGATCTCGAGGGGGAAGGAACTCAGGGCAAGTATATAGGAAATACATCTTGAAAAACTGCGTAGCACTACAATTCACTGAGTTCTAGGAAGGAATGTCATGATCTAAAAATTAACATCGCACCTAGACCCAATAACCCATTGGAGATCAGTTTATAATTTCCGTAATGTTCCCAATAGATTAATAGACTTCGATTGTACCCCTTCTATAACAGCTTCTATCCTTCATTAGGGAATGAAGAGCACAACCCTACTCGTCAATCTGTACAAGTCACAATAACTATGAAGCTAGTCCATTCTAGAAAAATATCAAAATCGTGCATTGTAACAAAAAATCACCAAGTCCTCACACACGTCTTCAAATTTGTTTTCACTAACCAAAATACCATAGGGGGCATTCATTATGAACCCTATCAGCTATTACATTTCCTCCCTATTCGGTACAATCTTCATCAAGTTATCCGTTTTAACCATAAACGGATACACACAAGCCGTTAAAGCCGCATCATACACTCTTACGACAATCAATGTTGTTGCCAGACTATTGCAACAAAGGTCCTCTCCTTAGCGTTAAAATTTTATGAACTTTAGGGGAATATCCAGACTGACGCAATGAGCCCTTCTTAAGGCCTGATCTGTCCTCCAACCTTGGCCTCCTTCATTTATCTGGGAAATAACCGCTCTCGAAAAGACAATTGTAAAGATCCAATCCATAGGACCATCATTTCTAAAGACCCTTCTATCCCTCCAACCACTTTATACAATGAATTGAGCTACATCCCTTGCTGGTCAGATGCCAACATAAGACTTTTCCCACAACATCAACACTCAATAGCCTGGAAGCTTGTAAAGTGACTAGCTTGGGCAGCTGTTCCACCTTGTCTTACTTTCTCCATCTTTAACCTACTGGGTTAACATATCTCTTTCCAGCAGCCTGGAACCTAGAAGGGAACCAATTACCCCGCAGCTTGCTCCACCAACCTCTCCCGCCGGCTTTCTCCTTGTATTCATCTTTGGAAAACATACAGTTTTGATGTTAAAGTCGCTCTTAAAACCAAAATCTACGACATTAGAGAATAAACATAAGAATTAAAGAAGGATTTTCCTACGTATCTGCAATATCTAATCGAGGATATTGTGAGTCACATTACCCTGACTTAGAACAACTCAATGGTGGTTGATGTGAACTTATTATCCTTCAATTACCTAGGCTCGGTAACATTTCTGACCAGAATCATGTCCGACGAGACCAGCATCGTTGACCTCACTAAAGGTTGCAGAAAGCCTTCATACTTCATTCTTACTTCATCTATTTTTTTTCTTTAGTAGAAAATTTATTTTTTGTTTCGCCTGACTAATTGGACAATGAATCAACATCTAAACTTAAGATTTATGGGAGTTCCACAAATCACCATCTAACAGAGTTTAATCAAATGAAAGAATCAAGTTCAAAATTTTATCAAACAAATTTTTGCCAAAATGAACCATACCAAGTCTAAAAAAGCAGAACGGACCTAGTGGAACATATTGATCCACGGCTATATTCTATTTAAGATAATGATAGACATCCTCGAAGCATAGGCCTACACAAGTCTGGATGAAGCTCCATGTCGATAGCTTGCAATTCACCTGTAAGCTCTAGCGTCCACATATTCCTGCACCTAAAAATTTAGAATTGTATGGATTAGTACCACTTTTAATGAAGTATGGGTATATGCAAGAACACACCAAGGACATGCATGATTAAGAATAAATCTGTCCAAATACAACAATTTGGAAAGACAATCTCTGGACTTTCCAAATTGGGGCCAAAAAAAATGATAAAGTTATGGCATTCCACACATATTGGATTGGAAGTGATTGAACTTCCCTAATTTGGATTAGAAAAGTGGTGAAATTTTCCAAAATTTGGATTAGGATAATCCCATGCCATGAGCTAACATGCATCATCATACTTTATCATATGACCCATTACATACCATCATGCATATAGCACTAACATATTGCCTATAGCAACATAAACATTTTTCATATCATTCGTTCTTATCCATGATACCCCTTGAATCAGAGCTTGACATAAAGAACCTACAAAAATGAGTTCTGTCCAACATAATGGGACCGCTCAAACCAGGGAGACTTCTTTAGCAAACATAGATTCTTTTCATTCATTCAAATGTACTTTATTATCATTTCATTCATAGGCTAGTTTGAACATTACTATACATAGAATGTGATTAAGAACATTCATCGGTTCTCTTGAAATGCTCAGAAGACCTAGTATTTTCTATTTGAAGTCTCTCTCACTCTTGGATTATCCTATCCTAAACCCCTTTGGTATCATTCATTTAATTATGTGCATCATGTTAGGCTGGCTCATTCATTCATGGGGGAACTTTAATCGTTAAACCACATATATCAATGTGAGCATATAAATATAGTGTCTCACCCCCCACAGAAAAAGGTGAATCACCAGCCAAAGTGAACCCAAAACATGCTAAGCGTACATGGGATTGAACAACCCGCCAGATCCTATATTGGCCTATAGTTACAAAAGAAATCGGAGATATAGGAGACCCTACCCGGCTGCTGGACATCTCATGTGATGAAGGTACGTGAACCTCTTCCCTTACCACGAAAGAAGGTATCACCGCTCATAGCTAGTCTATCTGTTTCTCATATAAAGTTCCATTACATTCCAACTCATACGTCATGAAGTTGGCTTCTGTATGGGACATCATAGCTAAATAGATCAGTTCTCATCCATCATAGTATTAAGTGTGTATATCAAACTTCATTAGAGTTTTCATAGAGACCGGTCCCTTCATTTAACTGTCTCACCCATCATAGGTGAGTACGTCTTGGTAAACATTTACTAGGCTTATTTAGATTGGATCTCATCTTTTACATTATCCTCATATCAATTTGCACAAACATTAATGGAAAATTAGCAAATTGCCTCTTCATAATTATCACCCCTTTTTACTGAATCTTCTTCATCATATGACAAACTGGCCACTTGCATTTAGAGTGTTTCCCACCTTACTTGAAAACACAATCAAGGGTTCTTATGTCGTTGTTCATTAGCATTTGATTGTGCATTCTCATTACCAAGCCTTGGTCTATTTAGTATGTTTTACATTCTTACTTACCTTCTAGGTTAAATCATTTCCATTACATACATCTTAGTTTCACTAGTTTAACAACATATGCAAGACCTTATGGGGTTTATCCATACATACTATGCGGCTTCGGTTTAAGAGTTTCGGTTAGTGCTTCGTAATCTTCCTAAGATTATGTGGTACAAAACTTTCATTCTTCTTGTATGTGTATGCTCAAGATCTCGATTTTTATATAGTAGGTACAATTATTTCTTGAATATTTAACACGTAGACTTATTCTCAATACAGAATTTGGGCACGGGAACCCAGTTTTGAATCCCTTGGACACCACTCACTTTTTTTTCATTTATTTTAATTTTGATTCCACACACTTGGGACCCAGGATCACGCCCAATGCTTCATTTTCTTTAGTTGCTTATTACATTATCACTTTCTGGCCCTGGGGTTGCTGGAATCGAACCGCCACCAAACAACCCCTTTTATTTTTCATTTCTTTTTCCCAGGGCTTCTTCAAATGACCTATAGGTTGTGGGATTGAACCCCGCCACATCTCATTTTATTTTTCATTTTAAAAACTCATTTTAATTTTTTCCATTTCAATTCTCTCCTTTCCGCGAAGACGTCGAGGGTTTCATTCCCACACCACCCCCCTATTTTATCCAAATTTTTCTGTAGCTTACATAGAGGTTGTGGTATGAATACCTTTCCTCCCATTTCTTCTTTTTCATACATTATGTTTTTCAAGCCCAAACCCAAACCCTGTGTCGAATCACCTTCACACGATCCTTTTTAAACTTCAATAATTCATTGTTTTTGTAATGCGGTGAGGTCACCAACGATTTAATCCTCGGGAGTCTCACATATTTTAAATTCATTTTTTCATAGTGCATAGTCGCCCGAGCTTGGCCAAAACACTCATTAAAAGATACTTGAAATTTTTGCAGCCTCTTTACATCACTTATTTAACTATTAAATGTTTATACATTTTAATTAACTTTTGGTTAGTTCCTTAGGTGCATTTTCATGATTTGATTCCATAAATAATTGCACGCACATCATCATCTTTACATCACATATTAACATCACAATTTCGATAAATAGTGTACATGAACACCAAAGAAACTAACATCAATGTTAGAGACCGTAAAACCCGAGGCATATCGTCATGCTTCATTCGATTGCACACAGATGCACATATTTTAGATACACTAGGTGAATCCTTCATTCGTTTCAACACACCAATACATTGTCCCGACTACACACACCTCTTGTCGTTTCTCGACTCCCACACTCCACGGTCATCATCACACCGCTCTACGGGGCCTCGCCGTTCCCTATCTGCGCCTTTCGATCACTCTTCACTCTGTTCCTTACGCCTAATATATCTCACCAGCAACATACCCAACCTCCGAATCATTGGAGCTAGTTACCAGGGCGTGCAAACGAACACAAAACCGTAGTTTTTTGGGAATAATTCATCTGAACCTTAGGAATTCTCTTCGACTCATGAACGACAGAGAAGAGAAACCATAACCCATATCTATACCTTTCGTGTTTGGGCATTCCTAGTCCTCTCGCCCACCTGATTCCCTGCCTTTTTTTCTCAGTTCCGTCCTCTCCCCTTTTTCTGCCCAAAACCATCCTCCTTCCAGCAATCAGCCTCACCTAGACTGGTGTGTCCCTGGACCCCGTCCAGCTGCAGCAAATTATGTGGCTCCAGCAAAACTGCCCTATCGCCCCCCTATCGCCTTCACAACGCGGCCTCCTACTTACTCCGAACTCAACCTCTTGTCCTTTTTTGTCCTACTTAATGGACGCCTCAGCATCGTTGCGCTTCTGTGTCTTTCCTCTGATATTTTCATGAGAAGTTCCTCCTTAGGTCGTGCTACCTGTGCCCCCGCGCTTGGCCTCCTCCCTCTCCCTCGGCCTATTTTCGCGCCTCTTTGTTTGCTTGTGAACTGGGTCACGGTGGGCAGCAGACGTAGACATGTAAATTAGCGAAAGTGAGAACGGATCGTGAAAGTAGTTTCCTTTAAGGCTTATCCGATAGCGAATCACATGGTGGGATCGCTGGTCCCTTAGTCAATAAGGTTTTTAGTAAGCATAAAAATCGGATTTCCATTATATTTTAAACTAAATAATTAAATAAATAATATTAATAACCGAACAATATTTACGAACTTAAGGAAAAAAATTAATCATTGGTTCCACCTGTTCAAACCCGGTTGGAGGAAGCCTTCCTCAAAGGGCCAATTTTTGGCCCTCTCTCTCACCAAAATTCCCCTCAAACTTATTAATTTAATAATAATTATATATTTAAGTATATTATCTATACTACCCTTATCCCCTGGAAAAAGACATTTTAACCTCGAACACCCTCCAAACTAAACATTTCCCATTTTAAAGAGTCTTCAAACGTTCCGAGTAGAATCTTCATACGCTGGAGAAGCTCTACATGCTAGAACACATTTTCCATCTCCCCTAAACATCCCGCAGTTGTGTTTTGCTGTCGTAAGGTTCGAGGTCTGGTTCTAGTGCTGTCAATCCTTGTGAACCGGTCTAATCTTAGGCATTTAGGACATATTAACATTCTTAAGCATATCCATTTTTGGTGTTGTTACAAATGTACGAATTGCCAACAAGTAATGTCGAACACCTAAAGCCCCACGGATGCTCTCCACGAGATCCAACCTTCGCATGTCTAAGTGGTTAAGACATTCTATGTGACATGTTAGTGGTTAACCCCTACGCGCCTGCAACCTCCTATGATTCCATATGATGTAGTCTTTTTGTGATCATGACTAAGTATGCCCAGCTTATATCCCCATCAAGTCTTCATATTCCGTGGAAGTATTATGAAAGATCTTCCTAGAAATGAGAGTGTGTCCTGGCATGAGCCATTCTTTTATCCATTATTTTGATCAGGGCACATAATTCACATCATATTTATAAGGTCTTTCAAAAAAGGTTTGGTAGTCCGATGAAGTGAGCTCCTCCGCTTTCCGCCCAAATGGATATATTACACAGCGGAGTCCGTACGTACAAAACATTGAAGATATGCTTAGACTTGCAATATATTGATTTTAAAGGAGCTGGAATAGGATTACCTTTAATTGAGTTGCAATACACCAACACTTTTCATTCTTCCATTTCCATGCTCCACTCTTACCGCATTGTATGGTAGAAAATAAAATTGTAATTATTCTAATGGGGATGTTTTGAAGTGGATGAGACAATCACTTATTGGGCCTTAGTTGATTTATAAGACTTGTGAAAAATGGTCATATAAATTGAACCGTTTTCCACTACCTATAAGTCGGCAACAGTCTTATGCCAATATCAAGAGAAGGGTTTGAAGTTTGAAGACCCCTTATAAGGTGTTATTTAAAAAAAATTCCCGAATTAAAGGGGTGTTAGGTTTTGCAAGAAAGGGAAATTGAGTCCTCTTTTACCAGTGGGTCCCCTATGAAATCTTGCAAAGGGTTGGTAAGGTTTCCTGTAATCGAAACAACTAGTGCATTGGCCTGGGTTCATCCGGTTTTCAATGTTGCTAATGTTGACAAAATGTATCCGGTGATTCCCAGTCCATTCTCCTATTAAAGAGGTCTTGGGGTAAGGGGAGATAACCTCTATAGAGGAAGTTCTGTTAAAATCTTTCTTTTATGGCAGTTAAGACTTTGAGGATAAGAGGTATTATCTATAATTTTTTATGGAAAATCAATTAGTTGAGAATGCTACATCAGGCCAAGGCTGATATGAAATCCTATATTCCTTATAGTTTTTTAGAATTAACTTAGTCCTTCTTTTTATGTATAATCATTACAGGAAGATTTTGTGTTTTGCTTTATATTTGCTAGTGAAGTGTTGCAAACAAAAATTTTGAAAAACCGAACATTATGTTTTACATGAAGTCACGTGTATTGATATTAAAAACTTGAAATTTTGAATTTTTGCTTGGATTGAGTTATCCTTGATGTTTTTTGATATTGCGAATCATCATGAAATAAAGAGGTACATGTTTTAACATTGAACTTGTTCTTAATTGACTCATAGAGACATAAGAGCTTCGAAAAGTTGTGATATCAAGGAAATGTCTCATGATGAAGTGTTTTGATCCTTAGGTGTGGGTAATCTGGATTTTTGGATTATTTGTCTTGTTGAAGTGACATGATTTGTGTTAAATTGATATTCTCTCTTGATTTGTTAGGGATGACTAGTCTTGGGTCCGATTCCTTCCTAATAAAGAGTTTTAGTTTTATTCAGGGATGAAATTTTGTGTCTAAGGAGGGGATATCGTAACACTAAAATACAAGCCTCATGGTAAGTCTAACATCGGTTCATAAGTCCTAACACTATTTTATAATCAATTTTTATTGATATAAGGTCATTGATAAGGTTGAAAACCAAAACGGCCCAAAACATCCGGGTAAACTTGCTCAGGGTATGGTCTCTTAGCCCTTTACTAATTTTGGAGTCAGAAAATGTACTAAAATTGGTGGACAAGGTAGCTAACAGGTGTTTGAATTGCATCATGATAAACTTCTGCGTATGACTTCCCAGTATCCACCAGGACACCTCGATAAGGACCCTGCATTTTATGCAACACATCACACTGGCAGTTTTTGCATCAACGAGGACAGAGGACGTCACCGTAAAGTGGCATAAGGGGGAGTCTAGGCCCACATCGTCCCATACTAATAAGATTTGTGAAGTACCTTTTTTTATCCCTTGATAGGTTTTACACGCGACGTAAGTGGTGACGGGGCATCTGAGGACACCGTCACCCCATACTTATAAAATTTAGAAAACCCCTCGCCTGCAAAATCTCTGATAGAAATTGAAGGAAGGCAGGATGGAGGGGGGTTTCCGACGACCCAATCATCAGTGAGGTCGAATTTCACTGATGAATTACCTGAATTTATTCATTAATAGTGGTTATAGGGGTTAGTTTAGGTGATTAAAGTGAAAAAAAAAAAAGGAAACTAATTAAAGTTAATTCAAGCCCCTCTATAAATCCCTTAACCCTCTTAACTCAATAACAACTCTCAAATAAACTCTATTCGTTTCTCTCTTATTTCTCTCTTTACATGCCTCACCATTGAATCCTAGCAAGAACGAGGGTTTGGGGATGGAATGGGTAGATTCTTCATCCAATTGTTGAGAAACATTAAGTATGGAAAAGCTCTATTTCACGTTTGGATCCTTTCCCTCAAGGGTTCCCTCAAAATAGATTCTAAGGTGAGTTTTGTTTATAGGTTGCATTAAAATTACGAAATTGAGTATGGATTGAGTTGTTAATGATTCCTTAGGGTTATATTCAGTAGATTTACCTGTAATTCAACTTTTATGAATAATTTCTGATGGGTTAGATTTAAAATGAAGAAATTCTCCTCTATCCCTAACACCAGGTAGTGATCTTGACCTATAATTGTATTGTGATAATTCACTTGAGTAGGTTGTTTATTATTCTATCCTATGGTGCTATTTGGACGAAGTAAAGATTAATTATAGGCCTATACTGCTTACTAGTTTCTTTAGACGTATTTAGGTTATAACTATATAGTGAAACTTAGCCTAATATCTTTTCTCAAGTTGTGAATCTAAAGATTAATTGTGTTATAGAAAAATGCTATTTGGCCTTGTTAGTCTATATTATATTTGGCTAGTGATCTTGACGCCACAAGTTGGATTGGTTATGAGTTGATGGTAAGTCCTTGAGAGAACTATGAAACGACTTGGTAATCCCTAGAATGTCTATCTTTACTTCCAATTGTACTGATTGTTTTAAGCACCTGATATTATATTGGAGTGTTCATGTATACTCTGCATTATTGGTTGTATGCTTATTGCCTTGACATGTATTGACTATGTTGTTTAAGGTTGATTCTTGGGTCTATTGTCTATATACAATGGTGAAAACTATCAAATGTGCCTTAAGCTGTTATGAAAACTAATGTGGTACCTCACTGTCTATGAATTGTGGATGAAAGGCACTTCTACTCATACAATTCGTATATAGTCATACTCGATGATGATTATTATACAAATGTATACTGGCCTAAATTAGTATGATTGATATTAAAAACGACGTTGCAAAGCCATTTCAAAAGGGGACTCTGCTTACATCGAGTGAACTAGAATAAGAGAAGTTATCCCTTCCCACATAGGGACAGGTGGAGCAGCCTGCATCACTCTTGAGAATGGAGATCATAAGGCATTTGCGTATAAAGAGGTCCCAACTACCTTCTCCTATTCTTGAACTAATTTGCCCCCATAGGATTACTAGCTAGTGGATCTTACGTACTTGCGATGTTTTTTAATGTTTTGGTAACTTTGGTACTAACCAAAAATTTGAAAAGTCACCTATTTTTTTTAACTGTAGGGTTTAATATAAAACACTAGATTCGCACACTATCTCAAATGATCTATCTCGGTTAGGGCAAGATATTCCCCCCAAGGTAAAATAAATTAAAGGACTTGAACTCGAAATGGATAACTTAAGGGGTCTAAACTTAGTTTAGGTCTGGGAGTACTATACCTAGACATTGCACAGTTAATCTTATGGTGGAGTCCCTTAGGAGGAATCTTATAATGTGGTTATGTTATGAATATATATTATGTATATATGATGCCATGTCATAATTCTTGATACGATTTGTTATTTGTTCATTTATGAATATGCCAATTGGAATTATGATAATATTGATGAAATGTAGCCACATTTTTATGATATGTAATGTTGGGACTTTAGCCATTTTTTTCAATTTAGGACACATCATTGAGTAAGGTTATGGGATGCTTGTGTGCTTGGGTCATTGCAACTTGTTGACTTGATAGGACTTGTGAGTAGTGTTTTTGTCTTGCTTATTATGATATGTTGAACTATTATTCATTAATGGTGATATATTCATTGATGTTGTGTTTGTACACTATCCACACATCATAATTCTATGTTGTTTGGGATAAGTGTTACTGTTGAAATTCGTACGTAGGTTTGGTTGATTAATGTGACTTACTTGCCGGTCGTTAACCCCAAACGGGGTAAAATGACATGTTTTGATAAAAAGTCCCTTGTTTAGCGTATTTTGCTTGTGTATGTTCATAAATCTCCTCCTCACTTACATGTTGAATGACTAACCCCTTTTCTTCCGTGTACCAAATAATTGTTAAGGGTTTTGTGGGTCTTTGAAGAGTTTGAAGGCCTATCTTTGAAGGCTTTGGATTTCTCTATTCATCCAGTAGGGTGGTACGAAATTTTTGAGGTGTGCCCTCTTCTAGCTTTGACTTTTTATGATCTTATTTACTCTATAATACCTTTCTGTTATTTGATATGTACTGTCATATGACCTATACATGTCTTGTTGAACTTGAATGTAAGGGTTAATAGCCCATATTGGTGACATTCGTTTTTGATGGTTGATATGAGAAAATAAGGGTTGAGACTATTTCAATATTTTATATATATATGTGCCAATAAAATCGAAGGCTATGTACCTTCCTCATATAGACGGGTCTATGTATGCTCGATAATGAATAGTTATTATGTGTGTATGTGCGGTCTTGTAATCCTCCAAGTAAAAAACTAAATTTGTAAATTTCTCCACATTTTCATCAACCTTAAGTAATGACATAGTTAAGAGGATAGTCATGTCCGTAAAAGGCCGACAAAACGCCGGTTCCATTCTAGGGGTCAAACCGGATGTGACAATAATCTTATTACCTTGATTTGAGTTGAGTTGACAAAGAGGTAGTGTTTTTCCTTTTATTAAGTCAAAGCCTATGTTTGCACCTGTGAGAATCCCTTACATGCTCGTTTCCATTCCACATGCGAGCCATTTAGCCCACATCTTTTGCTGCGTTGCAAAGGACAGAGGTATTCGGGATCATCACCAGGAGTTCGTTAATTACATCCGAAAGTTCAGTTAACTATGGTAAGGACTCGTTGTGCTCCGGAGAAGTTCATTTAATTTTTTTAGTGTTAGTTAGGATTCGTGGGTCTTTTCTCCCGACTTTCATTTTATCAGTAGATGCCCGTCAGAGTTAGTAGGATTTGGTGGGAAGTGTGTGTCATTTAGTTCCATTAAATATGTAAGATTTAAGTTTCCTATTTTAATGGCTATTAATATTATTTTTTCTTCAAAAAATTTTCATTGAGTTAATTTGTAAATTTTAGATTACTAAAAATTGCTATTTAGTTTTAAACTTGCATGCTTAAGTTCATGTTCTGCTTTAGTCAGCCAAGATAATGGTGCATTTGGGACATAGTATGGTTTCTTGATGTGTCGTCACATCAAGGGTGTAGACTCGTATCATATAATTTATGCTAGTTAGCATCTTCCATTTTAAATATCCTTTTTGAGAGTTCTTACATACTTCTACTGTGGATCCTGTTCCAAGTTTTTTGCTTGATCTCGCTAATCCCAAGAAGTAGGTTATTTCTACATCAATGCTTATTTCAAATTCATTTCTTTTAGAGTCAGATTCAGTTTTGAGTATTTTTTTGGCTCCAAAATAGGTCAATCATTATATATATATATTAATTAAAATCCTGAACTCCCTAACCTTAAATATTAAATAACTAAAATATCTGCTCTTAGGTTGTGTATTTTTTGATGAGTTTGTGATATTCCCGATATTTCGTGATTTTTTTCAAAGGGTTTGTGTATTTTTCAATTGAGTTTGGTTGTAAATTTCCTATGGCCCATGACGATATTTTGGTTCATTATGTTAAATAATACCCTATTGTGTGAGAATGGGAATGAGAGTTAATTAGTAAAAAACGTCCAACTACCCTCAGTCTTCGTCTACGCTTACCATCTTTCCACTAGAAATTAAGTGGGGTATTACTTATTTATTTTTAAAACTTCCCATTATCTATAACCTCCACCATGATAGTAGGAAAGGTGGGATGATTTTAAGAACACTCTATTTACTGGTCCCTCTTCTGTCTTAAGTAATAGTCCTTATCCCTCACTTATTCATAAAGTATAAGGTAGAGAGAGAAATAGCATCATGAAGAAAGAAAGAAGTAAAGACTTCCCCGCGCTATTAAGTCAAATTGTTTGACGATTACTATGGCTGATTCGATTATGGTATTCTAACAGCTTTAATGTTAAAATCCTATAGTTCTACGATCATGATAATTATAGGATTTATGAATGCAGATGATTGGTGTTCACAACCTTAATATCATTACATGTGGTATGAGATCCTGGTTTAAGAAATAGTGCTTTTCATATATAATGTTTCCCCTTATTTGAAAACAGATAAAAGGTTCGGTATTAAGTGAAATAATTATTCACTATATTATGAATTTTATTTCAAAATTATGCATATGAGATTACTTAATCACCAACAATATGGTCAAATATTTTAAAACTTAATTCAAAATAATAATTATTAAATGTATATTAAATTATATCCATTTTTTGATGTTTATAACTGAAAATACACTTCTGTTATAGAATTGGGATGTTTTTATTTGTGAATATTTTTACAGATCACCAATAGTATTGATTATTCCATTTTTTAACATGTAAATTAGATATAATTTTGATGTGCTTATTCTTATTTTCCTAAGATAATAAATATTATTACTATTGCACATTAAAAAAATTATTGAATACGTTGATTCATTTAGCAATAATAGTACAAAGTTGTGATTTTTGATGTTTCCCAAAGAAGACATCAAATATTCATTTAGAAATCTATAAACAATTTCTGAATTGTATATAGTTTAAGAATTCACAATTCACAGAATATTACTAATGATAATGTATTTTGTGGTACATGGTTCTTCATTCGCCTATACTCTATATATTGACCTTAAATGGTGTGAACGTTCTCAGATTGGTGTGCACATAAAAAAAAAAAATCACAAATTGTATCTGTATTTTTTATATCTTGATTTTACAACACTTTTACATGAGAAGCCACTACTATTACTTCGACCAAGCCGAACGCATAAAGGTTCTTATATTATAAACACTTGGATCTGTCACGACCCAAAACGGGACACGCGACTAGCAACCACATTATCCTACATGTGAGCGAATTCAACCAATCAATACCAAACCAACACTTGATTATAAAACCATTTGTAACAAGATACAATGCGACGAAGACTTAAAACTCTAACGAACATTCAATAACTTTAAAAACTCAATACGATTGATTCCCAAAAACTGGAAGTCCTCACCAACAAGAAACATCTCATCCTCAACATTACTAATCTACGAGTATCTAAAACTAAAAAATAAAAGCTGGTCCATGCCGGAATCTCCAGGCACAGAAAAGATGACAGGGAAGATCCAGTCCAGCTAGGAAGCATAGCTCACCCTGAAATCTAATTGGCTTGATGAAGACCTGGCTAGAGTTTGCAGCTGAGTTGAAATGATCGCACGTTTGCTGCCTCCACAATGACAAAGAGAGAACAACAAGTAGGGTCAGTAACAAAACACACGTTGCGTAGGTATAAGCGGCCACTCAAAATAGAAACATATATCATCAATAATATCACAAGTCAACTACAAACTCACATGTACAACAACAATTTCTATAATCATTATAAGCACCGCAAGTTCACCCATGAGGACTCAAGCCTCACGGGCCATACCCATTTCGGAATTAGTTTCATTAGATTGAGTATATACGTCTTTCAAGATTCTTATGCTTATTTCTCTCGTGTCGGTAACGGACAACTCTGCTCCATATACTACGTGTCGGTTCGTTACACCATCCCTACTTCTCGTGTCAGTTTGTGACACCCTTCCCTTACTTCTACGTGTCGGTTCGTTTACACCCATCCCCTAAGTCTACGTGTCGTTCGTGACAACCCGATCCCTAATCTCGTGTCTCTTGTGACCCCCGTTCCACTACTCTCATCACTTTAAGTTCATCAAGACTCTTTTATACACCAGGCATCATAATCCATTAGCAAGGCGATTGGGTTTTTCAAGATTAGGCTTCAATAGCTTCCTCATCATGTATTTTATCACAATTATGTAATCACATCACCAAGTATAACCATTATAAGCTATAAAGGTTTACAATACTACTCCATACATATCATTCGCTATTAGAGTTTACTACGATAGCATAAACCATAACCTACCTCAAACGAGGAATGGTGATCAAGCAGCTAATCTCAAAGTCCTTGCTATTCCTCCCTTCGTTCTTCTCTTTTATCTCGTTCTTTCTCCCCTCTCCTCTTCTCTCTCTTGTCTTTCTGTTTTTCTTATTTTAAACCCTTTTTCTTTTTACCCTAATACTTCATATAATTTAGTATGAAAGATGATAAAAATAACCCCACTACTTTTTCAAGGTTCTCCCTTTTACCCTCACAAGTAATGGATTATTAATATTGAACCACTAAATTTTATAATTATAAACGCATGAATCGTCCAAAACGCCCTACACATTTAACAGAAATCCACCAGCCTGGATTACTCATCTGTGACGCCGTCGTGCCTGCTACAGTCCATCCTGCTGCTTTCCGTCCAGAGTTCAGAGACTAGATTTTTACCACGGTCTGTGACGGCCCCTTCATGCATGAGATGGCCATCCTTCACCCACCCCTTCGTGACGTTCATAGAGTCTATCTCAGTACCCAAATTTCTAATTTAAGTGTTTTGGAACGCGACCCTCACGACGGTCCGTCGTCCCATGACGGTTTCATCGTGGATCCGTTGACTCAGCCAGTTTTTTCCAGAAATAAAATTTTGCTGCTCAAACTGACTAAACAGGTCGTTACAATGATAACCAATTTACCCTCGTTCGTCATCGAACGATCATAAGAAGAAACACAAGGGGAAAAATGAGTACCTGAATCTGTAAACAGAGTGTGTATCTTCTTGCATACAGCCTCCTTCTCCAAGTGGACTCTTCAACTGGTCGATTTCTTCTCATTGAACTTTTATGGATCAATCTCCCTTGATCTCAACTTGCGAATTTCTCTATCTAGAATGGCAACAGGCTCCTCCTCATATTCAATTGTTCCTCACTCAGAACTTGAATCCCAACGATGATGTTAGTTTCCATGCATGGTACTTTTTCAGCATAGACACATGAATACCGTATGCCTCCTGCAGCCCTGGAGGGCAAGGATATTCATAAGCACCTCCCCTACGCGCTTAAGCACTTCAAAGGTCCTATTACCTTGGGCTTAGCTCCTCATTTACCAAACCGCTCACCCCTTTCATGGACGAACCTTCAAGCAACTTGCCTCGCCCGCCATGAATTCGAGGTCCCTAAAAAACTTTCCGTCTCTGCTCTTTTGCCTACTTTAGCCGCTAAAATCTTTTTCCTTGATAGACTTACCTTCTCCAATGAATCCTCAAAAGTCAGTACCCAAGGTCTATGAACCTCGAATGCATCAAACCAACCAATGGGAACCTACATCTCTCCTAAACATACAATGCTTCGAAAGAGTTATATCAATACTTAGTGATACCTATTATTGGATGAAAAACTCCGCTAGGGTAAGAAGTTATTCATGCCCCAAAATTCTTCACACATGCACTAAGCATATCTGCCAACACCTGAATTGTTCGCAGTATCAGACTGCCCCCCACGTTCTGTGGGTGATGCAGTACTAAGGTCACCTAGTACCTAATTCATCATTCAATGTTCTCCAAACTTAGAAGTAACTACATACCTCTATCCTGATATGATGGAAAGTTGAACTCCATGCAAAACCAACAATTTCTGAGATGTAGAGTCTGGCTAACTCTCTGCATGTAAGTCACCTTAACCGAATAAAATGACAGACTTAGTTAATCTGTCCACAATTACCCAATAGAATCCCTTGCCCAATGTTTTTGGAGACCAACCACGAAGTCCATTGCAATTCTCCTCATTCCTCTCACCACTTCCATTCAGGAATGGGCATTCTCTGAGTTTTCTCCGGGCCCATCTAGTTTTTTCATACTTTTAACTTGCTGACAATTTGGACATTGCTAACAAAATCACCAATGTCGCGCTTCATTCTAACTCACCAAAAGTGTTTGCTTAGGCACGGTAAATCTTGGTTTTTTTGCACCAGTCATGTATATAATATTCGGCACTATGATCCTCTGGAAGAATAGTGTGGATCAAATCACATCAACAACAGGGCACACATATTCCTTCCCTTAATTCTCAAAACACAAAACACCTCCTCATCCATTATTGCTTCGTAGCCTCTCTTCGCACACCATAGCCCCATTAAGCTTAGTTTCTCATCATCAAATTGTTTCCCCTTGATCGTGTCAAGAAAAAGATCTCGCCTCCACACGGCCAAAAAATTCCTTCCTGCCATTTTCTTCTAACCTCATACAGTCATTAGCCAGAGTATGAACCTCTCTAAGCCATGGACGTCTAGAGGATTGCAAGTGATCTAAACTATCCATGCTCCTGCTTTTTCTGCTATGGGCGTCTGCCACAACATTAGCTTTTCCTGGGTGATACAGATGGTAATATCGTAGTCCTTCAGTTAGTTTTCCATACATCTCCTCTGTCTCAAATTCAAATCTTTCTGAGTAAAGACATAATGTAGGCTTACGATTATTCCGTATAGACTTTCACACTTAATACCCCATATAGATAGTGTCTCCATTGGCTTTAAATGAAAACACTATGCAGCCAACGCCAAATTGAGAAGTCGGATAATTACGTTCATTAGCACCTTTAATTGCCTTGAAGCATAATTTTACGTTCTTACTTATTGCATTAGCACTGCACCAAAACAGAATAATGCAATCACATTACACAACGAAGTTCTTACCCTCCTACATCCTACTTGCAAGGTAAGGATAGGTGCGGTATGTCAGGCAAGGTCTTGAGTTTTTTTGAAAGCTTTTCCTCACATTCATCTGACATACAAATGGACATTCCTTCTTAGTCAAGTTTGTCAATTGGGGAAGCATCGAAGAGAATCCCTTGACCAAATCGACGGTATTAGCTGTCTAACCCACAAAGCTCCCTTTAGTTTACGGCACATTAGTAGGCCTTACCCAATTTCTCACTGTTTCACAACTTAGACCGGATCCACCATCACCTCATCTTAGAAAGCCCCAAAAAGACCCTGAATCTAGCCAAAACTCCACTTGTGAAGAATTGGCACAGACGTTTTTTCCTCTTCTCCCTCACTTTCCAACACAATCGCAAATGCTCCTCATGTTCCTTGTTACTCTTGAGTATATCGATATCATCAATAAATACGATCACAAGAGATCCAAAGATGCTTAAAAATCCCCGTTCATCAAGCCTCATGAAAGCACAGGGGCTTCGTTATTCCAAAGGACATTACCTTTTTTACCAGAATCATAAATGCCCATACCTGGTTCGAAAGGCAGTCTTTGGCAATCTGCTGCCCGTAATTTTCATTGATGATAACCAACCTCAAGTCACTCTTAAAAAACACAGCCAACTTGTACCGATCGAACACACCATCCATGCGAGGACGATTATACCTGTTCTTAACCGTACTTGATTAGTTTGCACGCTAACTATGCACATCCAAAGACTCGCCCATCTTTCTTCTTCACAAACCACCAAGAGCACCCCAAGGGGATGCCTCGGTCTACTAAAGCCTTCCTAACAATTCTTGAAGTTGGGCTTTTAACAACTCCCTTGAACTTCTTCTGGAGCCATTCTATAAGGGGGTATGGAAATGGGACGAGTACCCGGCTCCAAATCAATGCAAAAGTCAATACCCTGTCTGGTTGCATACCATTGAGGGTCTTCAGGGAACACATCCACAAACTCACTAACTACCGAACCGACTCAAATCGAAGGTACGTGGGTAGTATCATCCCTGAGGTGGTGCCCAGAACGCAAACACCCTTTACCTCTCTCATTTTCTTTAGCACGAAAAAGGAGAATTATACTAACTGGAGTGGAAGTGTAGTTAACCCGTCCCATTCCTAAAACGTATCCCTGTCCCAGGCTTTGCCCAACGTTCCAGTTTTAGCATTACATCTAAGATTGGCACATTTGGAGAAGCCACGTCCTACCAGAATTACATCAAATCAACCATTTCTAAAATGACGCAGTCTCCATGAGTATTTTCTTTTCTCCCCACAAAAGTCACCAGACAAGACCTACATACCTTTTCCAACTATCACAGACTCCCCCCACCGAGGAGAAACACGAATAGAGCATGTCAAGCATTTACAATGAAAATTAAGACCATTGCACATGAGGAAGATACATATGAAAATGTGGAGCCAGGATCAATAATACAGAAGCCATGCAAATCACAAACCAAAGATTCCCTGTGATAACAGCATCGATGCCCCGCTTCAACCGCCCAGGAAAGCGTAACAATGGGCCCGTTCACCTGTCTGCCCGGTTTTCCCCTACCAATGTGGGGTTGTATAGCTCCCGTTTTCCGTCACCGCCGTCGTTTTGTGACACCATTACCTCGGCCACCACGTCCTCAATAATAACGGCCTCTACCTATGACCACCTCTACCTCTAGCTATTGGGGGCTATAACTCTTTTTGGCAATGCCTCGAAATGTGTCCAGTCTCCCCACATCCAAACATTCTCTGAGGTCTAGTATAGGTCTCTGTAGAAATGAACGAGGTTGGGGAATTACCTCAACCTCAGAGAAATGTTTCCTGTCTGAGGTGGACCCCCAATACAGTCTGTAGTGAGACCTGATTGGTCGACTGAGTACCTCCTGAACCCTGTCCTCTATTTGTAAGAACCATTAACTCACATCCCTTTCGAATCCTTTTTGATGTCGATGCGATTTGAAGTCATCTGGCTTCACCTCCTGCCACCCTCTATCCGAGTCTACCACTTCTTGAAAGGATTTTGCCGTAGCCGCTACCTGTAAGGCTGAAAAATCGCAATTCTACCTCAACCCTCATAAACGGCAACCCGCTCTATGGACGGAACATGTTGGGATGCATACCTGATTAATGCACAACACGTAGCCCATATGCGTAACCACATCCTACCTGCTCTAAGGCTCAGAAACTCATCTCTTTTCCTATCCCTCAAGTCCGGGGAATATACTTTCTCCAAAAACAAGCTAAAGAGAATGACTGACTCCCAAGTCATAGGTGGTGCCTCTGTTGTTTGACACTGCAACATGTGACCGCCACCCACATTTTGCGTTCCCTTGAACCTAATAAGTCACAGAACTCAACCCAACGTTTCCACTATGCCCATTTTTATGGTATAACTCAGGACATCAAACCGAAAATCATAGGCAAAATCCTCAGATTCAGCAACCCTTGAAGACTGGAGGTTTTCAATTTTAAGAACTTACACTTACAAGTTCATGCTGACGCTTTTTTCATTATAGGCCCTGTAGTCAAAAACAGGAAACGTGCCTATTTCCAATGAGCATCCATTTGGGGAGCATAGTAGCTGCATTTTGTACTTCCATAACCTGAGGTCGGTTGTAAACCACTGTTTAGGTGTTTTGACCTTATCAGATAACCCACTAAGACAGCCAGAACCTTATTTATCATCTCTGGCACTTGTTTATTCTCCCCCTCCTCACCCTCTCTTACCACTTCCTACAGTTGGTGGAGGAGTCACAGCCCTAGTACCAGATGGGCTAGGTTGCCGTCCTCTTCTCAGATGACGTCCTCCCACTACCTCTTCCACGGCCCTCTTGTCACTACCCGTCTTCGAGCTACAGCCCAGTGGCTGGCTCAGACACGTCTTGTCTTGCCAATGTTGGTGTTGGCACTTCGTTGTTGCTCTAGTTCTAACATCGGCTTCGAAATAGAGTGAAGATGGTCAGATACCATTTGTATCAACCAGATACAATTGGATCCAATAATTCACACTAAAGAAGAAAAGAAAGAATGGAGTTTTCCTAAAGTCTTATACCTCTCAAGAAAGTAAAGGCGTTTCCCCTAATCCCCTAACCGTTCCTTATACTCTACTAGCCTGTTCTTGTGTGATGAACCAGACGAACCAATGTTTTGACTGGCACCCACACTTTCCAAAACGGCCGCGACTGGCACCCACACTTATCCAACTTTGTGAGTGAACCAAACCAATCAATACCCCCAACTTTTAACCATTATGACAAATACGATGCAGAAGACTTAAAACTCATTAAACGAATCAATTAAATAACTTATCAAAAACTCAATAATACTATTTATTCCTCAAACCAACCCTGGAAGTCATCACCACAAGAACATCTATCTCAATCTAATCTAAGAGTATCTAAGAGCTAAAATAAGTAAAAGATAGTCCATGCCCGGAATCTCAAAGATCAAAGACATGACTAGAAGATCCGTCCAATCTTGCTGCAATAGCTCTCCCAGAAATCTGGCCTGATTAGACTGGCTAGAGTTGCGGCTGAGTTGAGACGATGGCACGTTTTCTGCACTCCACAATGACAAAGAAGAACATACAAGTAGGGGTCATTACAAAACACAAGTTCCTGAGTAGGTATCCCGCCAACCAAAATAGAAAACCGTATATATAAAATAATATCATAAATCACTACATCTTCAACAGTAGCAACAACAATTCTATAATCATTAATAAGCACCGCCAAGTTTCACCATGAGACTCAGCTCAATGCCTAACCCCATTTGGGCATTAGGTTCATTAGATTGAGTATAATTAACTTCTTCAAGAATCCAATTATGCTTATTTAAATCACAATTAATGTAATCCCATTCCATACAAAGTATACAATTTAAGCCATATCGAATGGTTTAAATACTACCCATACATATCATTCGCTATTAAGAGTTTTACTACGAATACATAAACCATACCTACCTCCACCAAGAATTCGTGATCAAGCAAGCTAATAATCCTTCAAGTCCTTGCTTCCTGTTCGTTCTTCGGTTCTCTCGTGCGTTTCTCCCTCCTCTTCTTCTACTAGTTCTTTCTGTTTTTTCTTATTCAAAACTAAAACCCTTTTCTTACCTTATACCCTAATAAATCATATAAAATTAAGTATAAAAGATGATAAAAATACCCCACTACTTTTTCTAGGTTCTCCTTTCACCCCCGAGTATTGGATTTTAATATTCAACCACTAACTTTATAATTATAGCAGGTCATAGTCCAAACACGCCGCCTTAAAAACATTTAACAAATTCGACCAGCATGGGATTACAACATTCTGTTGACGGTCCGTCCGTGCCTGTAGACGGTCCGTCGTGCTTCTTCCGTCACAGCGTTTTAGAGACGAGATTTTTAACTAACCCAGGGGCTAGTGCGTCCCGTCATGCCTAACCGGTCCGTCCTGCACCGCGCACCACGTTTTTACGTTCAGAGAGTCGATCTTAGTACCCCCCAAATTTCTAAATTCTATGTTTTTTGTAACGGACACCCACGGTGACGTGGCTTCGTGCCCATGACGGTTCGTCGTGGGATCCGTTGACATCAACCAGTTTTTTCCAAATAAATCTGCTGCTCAAAAACCGACTAAACAGGTCCGTTACACAGGATCGATCTTAATATTTGACATAATGATTATTTCAAATGAATATGCGAGCAACATAAGACTACTCTCTCAAAACAGAAAATGCAAAGATTTTCTGAATTCCGAAGAATCCTTTCCAAACGTAAACTTCTGATAAAGTCTCTCACATGGACACTAATGGGTACTTTGACCACCATGAATTTTTATGTTTCACGTACTATGCATGATCATGTTCATTGAAAATAAAAATGTAGGCAGCAAGACATCTTGGAATGGAGTGGAACACAGTTTCCCTTAGTACAATTCATCATCAACTCATTAACCATCTGGTATACCATTTCCTAATTAACTAAAATACCATTAAAGACAAAATGAAATGTACATGAATTGCATGGAATGTTGTTTCAAAGGATGTAAGGCTCAAGAATCATGGCACCCACTTCTCAACTTTGAAAGTCCATCAAGGATGTGGACACAGGAAATAAACATACAAAAGGAAACTAGAGGCACTATATGTTAATGATGTCATCCTCTCAAGACATAAGAAGGAACATAGAATGATAAGTTCGTTTTTTGTTTGAAAATTGGACTTTAAGAAACATTGCCTAAATTTAAGGCATGGATTGATAAGAGAGGTAAGCCTATGTTTTTTTACATGTCTCGAATCAAATCTAACTAAATTTTCTTATAATACTTGGTTATATTGACTAAGTAGACCTTATATTGTTTTTAATACGATGCCCGGATTCCTTATAACATAATCATAAAAAGAATGAAAGATAGGTGTATATGAGCACTAGAGGGAAGGCTCAAGTTAAACTATAAAACTTACCATTTGATCTATACTAGGTTTCACTCGATTTACTTGAAACTGTTATGTACCTTTTTCGTTTAATTTTTTCTAAAGTTTGATAGCTGGATATTCTTTTAATTTTGGTATTGGATTTTTAATAAATTTTTTTTTTTTTTTTTTTGGTAACATAATTCTCATTGGTACTGGCTACTCTTTATCATACCTTATACAAACTAAATCTTGATATAAATTGGCGAAACACTATTAACCTTGCATCATAATATTGGACCCAAACGAAGTTTGGTGATGGTAACAATGTGCTTTTCTTGTGGCACAAACATTTAGGTCACATATCCAAGAATGATTGGAAGATTAGTTAAGAATAAAATTCTTTAAAATTTTGTATTTAACAAGCCTTAACATTTGTATTGGATTGTATTAAAGGAAAACAATTAAACACACAAAGAAAGGCTCCACAAGAAGCACACAACTTCCTGAAATTATCAACGGACTGATCTATGTGGTTCTTTTGATAGTGGCAATCTACTTTCGGTATTTTATCACTTTAATTGATGATTTTCAAGTTCTGGGATTGTCCTATTGGTTACATGAAAAACTCAAGATATAAATTCCTTAGAGGTCTATTACTGGGTTTAAACACAACTAATAGATATGTGAAATAATCAGGTAAGATAGAGGGGTGATACTATGGGAGATAGAGAAAATGGACAAAACCCCGTCCAAATTGCAAATTTTTCTCAAAAAGCAATGGATTGTCTCATACCAATCTGGAACACCACAACAAATGGGTAGAAGAAAGTCGTAATCGTACATTACTGGAACATGGTTAGAGTTGTTTAAGTAATTCATCTATTCCTCTTTCTTGTGGATGTATGCTTTAAGTCTACCATTTACTTACTTAATAGGTTTCTAGTAACGTATTCCCAAAGACTTCTTTCTTTTGAATTATTGATGGTAGGAAACCTAGTTTAAGGACCTGCTTGTTTGAGTTTGCCTTACCGAAGGTTAGAGTTTCTTATCTACAAGAAAGAAACTAGATCAAGAATAGTAGTTGTTTCTATTAGTAACCAGAAAAATCAAAAGGGTATCGATTTTCCTGTCCTAAATAACAGTACAGAATAGTTTCAAAAACTGGAGCATGCTAGTTTTCCATTTAGAAATATTTGAAGTTATGTGGGAGTGAAGAACCACGTAAAGTGAAATTAAAGAAGTTAGGGGAGGGTTTCTCTACCTTTTACTTCTTTAAAGATGTTGTTGCTAAAGTTGTTGTAGAACCTAACAATCACATGAATAACACTTGATGCTCCTGCTAATCTTCATGAGTATAATTAAGTAACCTAGCAGTAGATGTTACCATAAGAAGTAGCATTAAGAAATTTTCAAAAGACAAAAGAGATCGCTATTTAATGATGACTATTTGGTATATTTACAACTAGGCGAAATTGACTTGGGAACTGATCTGATCTTTTTCATTTCACAAGCTATTGAAAGTAATAATTCTGATAGGTAGATAAATTCTATGCAGATGGTGAAAATCAATGGAACAAAATGGAGTATGGGAAACCTTGTTCATTACAGAAGGTGCAAAAGAGTTGGGTGTAAGATGGATCTTTTAAGACAAATGTGACTCAACGAGCAACATGTAACGTCCAAGCCAAGTTGTGTAAAAGGTTTCACTCAAAAAAGATGACATCGACTATAAAACATTTTCACCCTTCTCTATAAAGATTCACATAAGAATTAATAATGGCTTTAGTAGCTCATTATGAATGAGATTCACATCAAATGAATGTGCAAACCGCTTTTTCGAATGGAAATCGGGAAGAAGTGTAGATGATCAACTTGAGGTTTTATGTAAAGGAAAGTAACACAGATGTGTGTAATTAAGAAATCCTTATATCACTTAAACAAGCTTCCCGACAGGTATCTTTAGTTTCATTAAACGATTGTAAGTTTTGGGATTTAAGGAAACACGTGTTGATCGAACATATCTGAAGGTTAGTAAGAGTAATTTGATTTGTTATTCTTTACGTTTGTTATAATATTGTCACCAATCTTCTTCTCCAAAAAAGATAAGTATTCTAAGGGTGCCAAACATATGGAATTGAAATACTTTTTAGTTAAGGAAGAAGTTCCCCAGAAAACCTAAAGTGGTCATTGAACATATTAGCACAAACTTTGATTGATGATCCTTTGTCCGAGGATTACGGCCCCACTTTGTTGAACATGTTGAAATAATGGGTCTATAAATATTAAATGAATGGCTTTTTCTGTAAAGCGTTTATTATGTTTATGCAATTGGACTCTTGAGCTCAACTATATATATGATTTTTTTTACATGTTTTCTCTTGTTACGTTATGGTGAGAAATGATGATACATATTTTGTTTTAGATAAAGATATCTAACATTATGTGGACCCATTATTTATTTGTAAGGGTTGCGTTAGGACTAGGCTCAATGGTAGTGCATGGGATGGACAATGCACATAAATTGGTGTAACAACCTCCATGTTCTCTATTTATTTGGATTTACATCATAACGAGAATGATGTTGGTGTCCCAGCCAGAATTTGGAATCCAGACCACCACGTCAATCGTTTACCACTCAGGTCGCAGACCACCTAATCTTACATTCTTCATATCATCTAGTTTAAATTTTGTGAAAATTAAAACTTTTTAAATGTATGAGTATACATGTACTTCATATGGATAATTACTCTTATATCATGTACTAGACTCACATAAATTAAACAACCATCTACCATTAGAGTTTTTTTATCTAAATCTTAGATAAATTGTAGCATCTCGAAATAGAGAGGACCTACAAATGGTCTTGAGAAACGCCTGAAGGCCGAACCGCTACAAGTCTGTCAATCTTTCTCTGCCTTGCACCTATAGAAAATCGTTAAAAGTAAGGGGGGTTTACACCACTTGTACTAAGTAGGGTTTGTTGATCACATTACAACACCAAATCTATGCATGATCAATGAGAAGGCTCTACTAAGCAACAATCATTTCTAGAAAGTCTAGTATTGACTTTCCTAATGATTTGTTGTGAATATGTATGCAGTTCGAGTATTTTAATACATTCAAAGCAAACAACTCATTATTATATATTGATTATAACACATTAGTATCGTAAACATAATTCTGAAACATCTCTGGCGGAGATTTAAAAAATTTTCTCAACCCAATACGCTAGCTCACATTCTAATACTTAGTTATTTTCAGTATTCTTCTGATTGTTGTGCATAGTCAATAATTTTTCGGTCTATGTTTTATTTAAAATGCAATGATTATGTAGTCCCATACCCACAATGAATCAATGTAATTATTCCAAAGACGAAGAAATCATTCCCTCTTATAGTGGTCATCTTTATTACTATATATTAATTAGTTTCATTTAATCCATTCTCTATTGAGCATGCATTTATTCCATTACTTTCATGTTAGGGAAGTTGAGTATTTAGTTCAATATTACGTTTCTACTTCGCTCTATTGGCATAATGTAAGAAGTATATACAGCCAATTTTATTTGGGCTTTGCCATATTTGCTGAAAACTTCATGAGTGTTACATTGACAATTGATATTCGACCTCTTAGTCATTGCTCACTTTGACTAGTTTCCATAAACTTCATCATTCTCACTTTCATAGTGACATCATTAGGCATAAGATCATTCAGGAGTTAAAATTGAAAAACCAATGTCCTTCCCACACACCAAAAGAGAGGGGTGTGATTTACCGCGTATGACCCTAGATAATGTGAAGCTACTCATGAAATTCAGTGTATGGTGCCAAACCGAAAAGGGGTATCCCCTACTAAGGCGCATCCATCTAAATTGCTTCACTCCACACGAAAAGGAGTGGCTCATGGATATGTTGAAACCAACAACATATCGTGAGATTAACCGATATAGATCATATGAGCTAAACATTGCAATGCAGAGAGTAGCCCCCACCAACAAAGGGGTGGAAATCACGGGGAAAATAAGCCTACTTACATTAGCTCGCGTTAGATGGAAAACCAATGGCTAGTTCCATTGTTGGAGAAGAGCATAGTTTGAAGAACTAGGGGACGTAATGAGACTACTTACTCCACCTCTGTTGGTGTGTGTTGATAGCTCGTTCATGAGACTTACAGTGCAAGAAACATGCTCATAACTAGTCTCTATCAAAAGTGTGCTAAACTTTCATTATCATCTTTATCTTTTCAGTGAATCAAGGATTATGGCAGCTTGCTTCTGATTGAGATTTACTTAAACTTTTGATGACTTTGTCATCCTTACGTTTCATTTATGAAATGCGGAATTGTTCCTCACATATCATCCTTATCGATATGATGAAATGTGAATTGTCATTACGTATAATCCTTACCCAGACATGATGAAATGGAATTGTCCTTACATTAATCCTTACTTTACATGATGAAATGTGATTTTCCTTACATATCATCCTTACCTTAAATTGATGAAATGGGCAATTGTCCTACATATCATCCTTAGGTGTAATGGAGACTAGTCTCAAATTGTAACACACTTCCTTTAACACTCCATTATGGTTACACTACTAAAAAATTACAGAACCCATTTAATTATTTATAACTCACGTACTTCTTCTTACTTTTAGTTAGCAATTCATTTCATCGCTTTCTGGATGATGAACACTTCTTTCCCGAGTACAATCTTCATGGTTCATTCTTGTAGAAGATGTTGGAGTTTTCAAATGAATGTTATTCCTTGGTTATGGAGTCAGTGAGTACTTGCGAAGTGCTTATAATATTTATTTGATACTCTAAACCACATAGGATTTTCATATGATTAGTATTGGCTAAACATTTGGACATTAAACAATATAACCATTTTTCTTGGAGAGATCAATTTTAGTTGTCATATTTAACAAATGAATATGTATGAACCTTTATCTTAATGTTTCGATCATGTACATAAGATCCTAGCAATGCAATGCATTAGTTTTGAAAAAGTAGTGGTAGCCAATTTTATTGGCACAGTAGTCAATTCCATTCAAGATGTGATTTCATAGTTATCTTTTAAGCCTATCATTAGTTCATAACTTAGGGAACACTTTTAAGACGTTATTGGACTAATCATATTAATATTGGATGACAAAAACTTTTAATAAGGCACAATTCATCAATACAAACATTTGGACACAAACACAATCAACACTTAAAAACGATTACCGGTGTAACTAACCAACATCGTCGATCATGATTCACAGTTTTAAAGCACTTATCTTTATACGATTCACAACTCCATAGGTTAATGACATTTATAATTCAGAACATTTACACATTAAGTCATCCAGCACCACATACCAAACAACGTGATCTCTAACACCTATCAACATGGAATCGAAAAGGATACTAGGGACAAGAAGTTCGAGGCGAACCGGGAACCCCCCCCCAACCCTAGTTTTCAATATATTTACATCATTGGAAGAAGTTATCATGAGAAATAATCCAGGAGAATAGAAAACCCAGAACTTATGTTTATTCGAATCTACGCACGATACCCTAATAAAAATCCTTGAAAACACTTGAAATCGCCCAAGTAAAGCTTCTAGCGTTTCTTTTACGTTTTTAAGGTTTGTGTATACTGCTTTAAGCGTCGTGATTCTAATATTTGATCCTGAATTTTAGTTTAGTAAATGGTCTTCAGTAAAACAAATTATGAATTAATTAACTATAATTGAATAACCAATTCGTAATACTAAAACTCCCTTCTAAGCTTACTAACATAGGAAAAAGGTTACTTGTCCAAAAAAATGGAAATGGTGTTATTGGTTTCAGTCAAACATTTTAAACTTTTAATTAATTAGTTAAAATCCTTAATTTAATTAATTTAGGGATTAGGAAAAACTACTAAAAAAAACCTATATCTTGCTGGACCATATCTAAACCCTTCTGAACCATCCTAGGTTAGGTGCATAGGTTGTCCCAAAACTAGTACTAAGTTCCACCCAATTTGTACAAGGTTTTCGGGTGCATTAGGGGGTCATAAGGTTAGTATAGGTTAGTGGATTAGTTAGGATAGTTGGAGGACAAGAGTTGTTAAGGTTTGTAGGTGTCACGACCCCAAAAACAGGGGACGCGACTGGCACCACATTTACCTCGATGTGAGAGAACCAACCCAATCTAAACCTACATTTAAATATATCAACAGAAAATAATGCCGGAAGACTAAACTCATTAATAAAAACAAATTTAAAACTTCTAAAATTCAACCTTTATTAATTTCATCCCCAAAAGTATGGAAGTCATCATCACAAGAACACTATCTCAAATTACTTAAACAGGAGTATCTAAGAACAAAATAACTAAAAAGCTAGTCAGCCGGGAAAGGAAGTTTCAAGGGCATCAAGCCTTGAAGAAAGACCCAGGCAACAGCTAGAGCCTTAGATCCCCTGATTTCCGCATGAAGTGAAGACTTGCTAGATCTGCTTGTGTAGTGGAAGTTGACAGGGAACGTTTGCTGGCATTAAACAAATAACCAAAGAGGAAAACATGAACGTGGCGGGGGTCAGTACAAACACACGTTCCATTACTGAGTAGATATCATCGGCCAACGCAAAATAGGGGATAAGTGATATATCAATATAAGTTAAATCAACTACATACTCAATGTAGCAATAAAAACATGAATGCATCAATAATACAACAAGAGTTTACAATGAGGACTCAAGCCTCAATACCATACTTATTTGGGAATTACGTCATTAGATTGAGTATATTCATATCTTAAGATTCATTATCTTTTCGTTCCTCTTGTGTCGTACGTGACACTCCGATCACTCAGTTCTATCCCGGATGCGGACCGTGGCACTCATCCTCATATTCTATCCTGGTGTCGGAAAACGTGACACTCCGATCCTCATATTCTATCCTAGCGTACCGGAACGTGGGCACCCCGATACATATTCTATCATGGTGTCGGAAGTGACACTCCGATTCCTCATATTCTATCACTGCGGTGTCGGAAAGTGACACGCCAGATCCTCAATGCTATCCTAGGTACCGGAACGTGGCCCCCGATACCATATCTATCATGGTGTCGGGACACGTGACCACCTCGATCCTCATATTCTATCCTGTACCGAACTGGCAAGCCCGATCCCTAATTCATCAAGCCTTCTTTAACACTAAGGATTATCATTCTCATTAGATAATTTATCAAAGCCTTTTCATTATCTAAGGACTCATCATTATCATTATATAATATATAAAGTTGAATTATTAGGGTTCTTTCAAGATTTGGGGATTCAATAACTTAAAATTGCTTTGTTAATTCATACAATTTTTAGAATCATAATCATGCAAGCATACCAATTTAAGCATCTTATAGAAGGTACAATACTATCAACACATAATATTCATATTAGAGTTTACTACGAATATCGTAACCATAACCATACTACCTCACCGAAGAATGGAATCAACAAGCTATCTTCTCAAAATTCCTTGCATCCTCTTCGTCTCTCTCTCTGTGACGATTCTCCTCCTCTTTATGTTATTCTATTTTTCTTTATTTCAAAACCCTCTTTATTTTACCCTAATTAATATATAAGTAGGAATAAAGATGGCAATAATACCCACTAATTAATTAAGGTTACCTCTTTAACCACCAAGTAATTAGACTATTCACATTAACCCTCGAACTTTATAATTTAATTAAAGCAGGAATGTCAAAAAAACGTCCTTTTAAAAGTTGTAAGAAATCCGACCCGAACGGGGATTGCGTTAGCCCTGACGGGGCCGTCGCACCTGCGACGGTCAGGTCTGCGTCGTGCGTTGAAATGGTGCAACAGAAGTAATTAAGCCACCCTGTGATGGCCTGTGTGAGAGGCGCCCGTCGGCCTGCGACGGTCGATTACTGACACTCCGTAAGGACGTTCAAGGGAGAGTCGATTTCAGTACCCAATTTCAGATGTTCTAATTGTTTGCAAAAGGACACATCCAAGACGGTCCGTCGTGCCTTTGTTGACGGTCCGACGTGGCATTTCTTCACCTATGCCAGTTTTTCTCAGAATAAAATCTGTTGCTCCAAAACAGACTAAACAGGTCGTTTACAATGATACCAATTTAACCCATCGTCGTCCCCGAACGATCACAAGAAGGAAAACAAGGGCGAAAAGAAGACATGAATATGTAACATAGGGTGGGGATCTTTCTCGCATATCTGCCCCTGCTCCCAAGTAGCTTCTTCAAACCGGTCGATTCTTCCATTGAACTTGATGGAGCAATCTCCTCGATCTAAACTTGAGAACTTCTCTATCTAATATAGCAAACTGGTTCCTCTTCATAAGTCAAGTTCTCATCCAACAAACACTGAGTCCCAAAAGGATCATGTAGTTTCCCCCATCCTCCATGGTATCTTTTCACATGGGACACATGAAATACCGGATGCCACTCCCGGACGCCCTGGGGGACAAGGCTAGATTCATTAAGCCACCTCAATATTCGCTTTAGTTACCTCAGAATTGGTCTCCCATATACCTGTGGACTTAGCTTACCTCTGTTGCCAAACCGCATTCACCCCTTTCATGGGTGAACCTGTCAACAAGACTTTGTTTCCCTTCCATTGAACCCAAGTCTCTAACTCCGGATCTGCATACTCCTTTTGTCTACTTTGCGCCGCCACCTAGAGCTTTTCTGAATTGCCCGTCACCTTTCTACGAATCCCTCAAAAAGATCGGTACCCAAGGTCTAACTCGAATGCATCAAACCCAAACCAATGGCGAGATCTACCCAGTCTCCCCTCCCATACACGCTTCAAATGAGACATATTAAATACTGGAGTGATAGCTATTATTGTACGAAAAACTATGCCAAAGGTAAGAAGCTACCCAAGGCCACCAAACTCTATCACGCCATGCGCGAAGAATCCTCAACACTTGAATGTTAGCTAGACTGTCCATCGGTCTGAGGATGGAAGGTGGTTGAGGGTGCAGTAGGTACTAAGGTCCAAACCTCGTACCCAATCTGCATGCAAGTTTCCAAAACTTAGAGTAAACTGCGTACCTCTATCTGATATAATGGCATAGTGGACCCCATGCACAATCGAACGATTCTGAGATGAGGATGTTTTTTGATAACTTCTCTGCATGTCAAGTCATTCAACCGGAAGGGAATGAAATGAGCACAGACTAGTTAATATGTCCCACAATTCACACCCCAAAATGGAGTCGAACTTGACCAAGGTCTTTGGAAGACAACCACAAAGTCCATTGCAATTCTCTCACACTTCCACTCCGGAATGGGCATTCTTGAAGTGTTCCTCAGGGCCTTTGGTGTTCATATTTCACTGGTTGACATTGGGAAACTTGGCAAAAAAGTCAACAATATTGCGCTTCATTCTACTCCACCAAAAAGTGTTGTTTTAGGTCACGACATCGTGGTTGCACCGGATGATAGAATACCTTGAACTATGAGCTTCTGCCAGAGAGTGTGATCAAATAATCAATGAGGGTAAACACTACCCTTCCTAATCATCAACACACCTCCTCGTCGATTGTTGCTTCTTTAGCTCTCCCGCCAAGCACTTTATCTCGGATTCGCATGTAGTTTCTCCTCATCAAACTTGTTTTCTTAATCTTTTCAAGAAAAGAAACTTGGACTCACACTAGCCAACAACCTCCCCCCCCCCCCCCCCCCCATTCTCATTTATTTCCAAACCTCATCAAAGTCGTTAGCCAGGTATGAACTCTCTAGCCAATGGCGTCTAGCGGCATTGGCAAATGAGCTAGATTCCCATGCTTCCAGCCTTTCTACTCAGGCAACTGCCACAACATTCGCCTTCCCCGGATGAGACAAAATGTGAAGGTCGTAGTCATTCAGTAGTTCAATCCATCCTTTGCCTAAAGTTAAAATCTGTCTGGTAAAGACATATGAAGGCTAGATGATCGTGTAGAACTCAAACTAACCCCATAAATAGTGTCTACATTGCTGTAATGCAAACACTACCGCTGGCCAATTCCCCAAGTCGGGAGTTGGATTAGGACGTTAAAGGCACTTTTAATTGTCTGAGGCATAGCCAAATTACGTGCTCTCTTGCCTTAGCAATGCACACCCAAACCCGAATAGGAGGCATCACAATAACAATGAAGTTCTTACCCTTCCACTGGCAAAGGTGACGATTGGTTTTCAGGTGTCAACAGACGTCTTGAGCTTTGAAAGCTTCATCCACACTCATACGACCATACAAATGAACCATTTTGCTGTCCCAAGTTCGTCATTGGCGAAGCAATTAGAAGAGAATCCATTGACAAATCGGCGGGGTGCTAGCTAACCCAACGAAAAGCTCCTTATTCTGACAATTAGTAGGTCTTACCCCACCCCCAATTCATTCACTATTAGATCTTAGAAAGGATTTTTTTTCCCACATGACCCATCCTTAGAACACGTGACCAAGAAGGACATGCATCCTAGCAAAACTCACACTTAGAGAATCTTGGCATAAAGCTTTTTTTCTCTCTAACGTTTCCAAGACAATTCTCAAATGTACTAATGGTCCTTCGTAATCTTGGAGTATCTCAGTATTATCATCAATAAATCGATCAACCAAAGAGATCTAAAATATGGCTAAAATCCCGTTCATCACAAAACTGCATGAACGCAAGCAGGGGATTCGTTAAGAACAAAAGACATCACCACAATTCGTAATGTCCTACCTCGTTCGAAAGCAGTCTTTGCAAATCCGTTGCCCGTTTATTCAAGTGCTGATAAACCGGATCTCAAGTCATATTAGAGACGACACAAGCACCTTTGTAATTGTCGAAAAGTCATCAATGCGAGGGGAAGAGGATAATTCGTTCTTAATAGTTAACCTTGTTCACTGTCGGGTAGTCTATGCACATTCGAAAACTCCCATACTTCTTCTTCACAACAAAACCGGAGGCACCCCAAGGAGATCACCTTGGTCTAATGAAGCCTTGCTCAACACCTTTGAAAGTTGCGCCTTTAACTCTATTAAACCAGCGGGAGCATTCTATACGGGGTATCGAATGAGGGCGTCTTGGTGCCCGCGTTCAAGCCGATACAGAAGTCAAAAAATATCCTTGTCTGGGGGCATACCCGGAAGAATATGAAAGGAATACCATCAAGAAACTCACGGACCACGAAAACCGACTCAACTCGACGGGTACTTGGGTAGTGTCATCCTTGGTGGGCCAAAGAAAGCTAAACAACCTGTTGTACTAACCTTTCTAGCACGAAGAATGAGTGATAAGCACCGGATTGGAAGTGTAGTCACCCTCCCACACGAAGGAATTCTGTCTGGCTTGGCCAATGTCACAGTTTTAGCATTTACAATCAAAGAATGAGCAAAATGGGAGGAAAGCAAAGTCCTACCAGAATTACATCAAAAGTCACCCATTTCTAAAATAACCAAATCTACATACGTGGTGCTCCCCACAAAGTTCACCAAACAAGACTATGTACCTTTTAAAAACTACCACAGACTCACCCACGCTGTAGAAACCGAAAAGGCATGTCAAGTAATTCACCAATGCAATTTAGACCATTAGCAACTGACGAAGATTACATATGAAAACGTGGGAGCCAGGGTCAAATTCAAATAATACAGATGCATGTCAATCACAAACCAAAGATTACCTGTAGTAACAGCATCAGGACGCCTCCGCTTCAGATCTCCCAGGGAAAGCGTAACAATGGCCCTATAGTTGTATGTCCCATGGCCCCTACCATGTTGGCCGTAGTCGGGGCTCCATTTGCCCAATACCTATGCCGTTGTGATGTACACCATACCGCGACCACCACGTCCTCCAGAGAGAAGCGGCCTCTACCATGCCCCTCTACATCTAGTAGTGGGATATGTAAACTTGGTTTGACAATCACCTCTTGATGTGTCAAACCCTCAAACATCAATAAAACTCTCGGGGTTAATGCATAGGTCTCTCGGAGTAGTGTTGATCCGTTCTGAGGTGGGACCACCACACAGTCTGTAAGCTGGAAGGATTGAATTGGTCGACATGAGTAACCTCGGAGTTCTGTCCTCTAGAGTGAGAACCATTAAAACTCGCCTCCCCTTCGAACCTTTTCGGTTGGCGATGTCGTGGTGGAAGGTCGTCTGGCTTTCACCTTCCACCTCTATCACAAAGTCTACCACCTCTTGGAGGATTATTGCCAGTAGACGCTACTTGTAAGGCTGAAATCCGCAACTCTGACCTCAAACCCCTTCACAAAACGGCGAATCGTTTCTTGTGGATGAAAACAGTTGGGTGGGTATCTGGGATAGTGCGCGAAATTTAGCCTCATAAGCGGTAACTGTCTCCTCCCTTGTTCTTAGACTCAAAAGACAAACTCGTCCCTTTTTATATCTCTCCAAAGTCCTTGGGTATACTCTCCATAAACAAGAGTAGGAATGATTCCCAAGTCATAGGTGGTGCCTTGTTGGTGACACTTCAAAATACGTCGACCGCCACCACATTTTGGCGTTCCCTTGAAACTTGATAGACTCACGAACTCAACGCCAAACCGTTTATACCTATTACCATCTGTGTAGGAGTCATGAAAATAAACCAGAAAATAGTTAGGAATCCTCTGATTCTGCGCCCTTAAAAGACTGGAGGGTTCAATTTGCAAGACACTTGCTTGACAAGTTCATGCTGATCCATTTTTCATATAGGCCCAGTAGTTCAAAAAACGTGGAAATGTGCCTTCCAATGATGAATTCCATGCGGGGAGCATCGTAGCCGCATGTCGTACCTCTGAACCGGGGTGTTGGTGTAGAAACCAACTGGGGAGGTGCCTGACCCCTGATCGGATAACCCAATAAGCAGTAAGCGAGAGTACTTGGTTGATCATTCTGGGGTAGGTGGCGGTGGCATGCCTTCATTCTGCCCCGTTCATTATCCGCCTTCCTCCCCCTCTCTTATCACATCCTCGGCGTGGAGGAAGTCACGCCTAGTATCAGATGGGCTAGTGTGCTTGTCCTCTTCTCTAGGGACGTCCTCCACGACCTCTCCCACGGCCTATTGCCGTGATCTTCTCGAGCTACAGCCCCAGTGAGTGGCTGGCTTCAGTCGTTTCTGTCTTTCCGTTGTTGTCGCTGGGGCGGGGTCGTTGCTCTAGTTCTAACATCTGCGAAATTAGAGTGAAGATGGTCAGATATGATACCAATAAAACCAAATTTCGTATCGCCCAGATACCAATTGGACTAAAGTAGTCGCACGAAAAAGAAGAATGAAAGAGTGAAATTTTCTAAAGTTTATAGACTCTCAAGGAAAAGGAAAAGTTAAAGGAGTCCCTACAGTTCCTAAGACTCTACTAGACATGTTCTTGTTGATGAGACCAACGAATAATGCTCTGTACCAAGTTGGTGTACGACCCAAATCAGGGACGCGACTGGCACCAAACATTAACTCCTATATGGGGGCGAAAACCCACCAACCCATCTAAACCTTAACTTTCAAGAGTATATCAACAGAAAATAAGGCGGAAGACTTAAACTCATTAATAAAAACAAATCTTTAATAACTTCTAAAATAACATTATTATTATCATCCCCAAAAACTTGAGAACTTCATCATAACAAGACACATCTACTCAAATTACTAAACTAGGAGGATTCTAAGAACCAAAATAACTAAAAAGCTTAGTCCATGCCGGAAGTTCAAGGCCTCAAGACTGAAGAGAAGGGACCGTCCAAGATAGAAGCATTAGCTCACATGAATTGCCGATGGAAAGTGAGATGGCTGATATGCGTTGAGTTGAGTTGACAGAACGTTTGCTGCATTACACAAATAACAAAGAGGAAAACATGAACGTAGGGGGGTCAGTACAACCACACGTATGGTAGATATCATCGCCAACTTCCAAAATAGGGAACAGATATATCAATAATAATGTTAAAATCAACTACAATACTCAACATGTAGCATAACAACATGAATCAATTCAATAACTACAACCGAGTTTACACAGAGAACTCAAGCCTCAATACATACTTATTGGAATTACGTTATTGATTGGTATATTCATTATCTTTCAAGATTATTATCTTCTCCTCTGTGTCGGTACGTGACACTCCGAGCCTCTATGTCTATCCTGTGCGGAACGTGGCACTCCGATCCTCATATTCTATCCTGGATTGTTCGGAACGTGGCACTCGATCCTCATATTTATATACTGGTACCGGAACGTGGCACCAGATCCATATTCTATCCTGGTGTCGGAAGTGACCATCCGATCCTCCTATTCTATCCTGGTGTCGGAACGTGGACCACCCGATACCTCATATTCTATCCTGTACCGGAACGTGGCACCGATCCAGATTCTATCCTGGGTGTCGGAAACGTGACACTCGATCTCATATCTATCCTGGTACCGGACGTTGGACACGATCCCCTAATTCATTCAGCTTCTTTAACACTAAGGCATTGTCATTCTCATTATATAATTTATCAAGCTTACTTTTCATACTAAGGAATCATATTATCATTATATAATATATCAAGTGAATTAGGGTTCTTTCAAGAATTTGGGATTCAATAACTTCATCCTGCTGGTAATTCATCAAATTGTATAATCATAATCATGCAAGCTACAAGTTAAGAAATAGCAGGTTTACAATACTATAACACATAATATTCACATTAGAGTTTCCTACGCATTTCGAACATAAACCAAATACTCCACCGAAGAATTGAATCAACAAGCTATCTTCTCAAAATCCTGCTATCCTATTCGTCTCTCTCTCTTGAGCGATTCTCTCTCTATCTTTCTGTTTTTCTATTTTTCCTATTCAAAAACCTTTCTTTTAACAATAATTAATATATTAATAAGAAAAAAGATGGCAATAAAACCCACTAATTAACTAAGGTTACCTCTTTTAAACCCCCAAGTAAGTAATTAGACTTATTATACATTAACCTCTAACTTTATAAATTAAAGCAGGAATAGTCAAAAAGTCCTTTAAAAACGTGTAAGAAATCCCGACCCGAACTGGGGATTGGTAGCCCGTGAACGGGCCGTCGCAACTGCGACGGTCCGTCCTGCTGTCCGTCGGTGCAAAAGAGAGTCAATCTTCAGTGGATGGCATGATGACGGGCCGTCGCGCCTGCGACGGTCCGTCTGCCACTCCGTCACGAAGTTCAAGAGAGTCGATTTTCAGTACCCAATTTCAGATTTTCTAAGTGTTTTGAATGAAAAAACGACACACCACGCCGGTCCGTCGTGCCTTTGTGACGGTCCGTCGTGGGCCTCCTTCACTCTGCCCGTTTTTCCAGAATAAAAAATCTGTTGCTCAAAAACGACTAACAGGTCGTTGACAGTAGGTTCCACATGGAGGGGGGACCCAGAAATGTATATCATGCCTAATCAGCGTAACCAAATTCGGTTAGGGTGGTTCGTGGTGCCTTGGACGGTTCATTCACTTGAACCATGTGATTGCACATGGGTGTTTTGCCAATACCTAACAAATTTTATCTTGATGTGGTCTCATTTGGGAGTGTTTACTTGTTGTGCCAAGGACCTCATCATGTTTTTTGGGCAAAAAAACAAATTAATTTACCTGATTATTTTCGATGGTTATGGGTCTTATAATATCTAGTTGACACTTGGATGCATCATACATTTTGTGAGTTGGACGCAAAGATATTTTTTTAGCTTAGTGTTTCATTTGAAGGTACATTCCTTATATCAATCTTGGATGGGGGTATGACAACCCAGAAAGTACTTTCTATTATTTGTATATAGGAGAATTGGCTAATATCTTTAAGCAATTTTTATATACGATACCAATATTCTCAATATGTGCAGAGGGGTGCTAGTACCCCAATAGGCTATCATAAGGGTATACTGGGATCTTCATTAGATATGATAATTTTGCGAACGTTACATTTCTCCCCCACCTTAGGAACATTTCATTCCTGAATGACACTTAACATCTTTTAAACACAAAAGAGAGGGTGCATTTTCGAAAATTTCTTGATCTGCTTAAACTTTTATCTTTGTGAATATTGGCTCCAACTTATTTGATGATGCATAACATTCAAGTTATCTTGAAGCTCACTTTAGATGAGGAATTCCTTCTAATTCATAAGTAGCATAATGCACTAAAAAATCATGTAACACAGAGAAAACATGTATGCTACAAAAAAAAAAACACACAATATGAATGCCCATGCCAAACAAACTTTGCTTTTTAATCAAAGGCTATTATAAGACATGATGATTAGTTCCCTATCACAACCAAATCGAATGAAAAAAGGGGAACTTGAACTTAGGTTTCTTAAAAATAAACTAGACTTAGGAAGAGAATATATACCTAAGAAGGAACGATCGGGAGGGTATGCGGGATCTCTTTATATGTCCTCGGCCCTCCCCACCTTGCTACCTCAAACCCGAGTTCCACAATAGGACCTTCCGGTGGGCAATTCCTTGTACCCACCTCGCCGCTACTTGGCGATCTAAAAATTTCGACTGCGAACTCTTCATAAGAAAAGGTTCTTATAAACTCCTAACCCCTCACCAGGAGGAGGATTGTGGGATTCTCCTGACATGTTTTAAAGCATATAAACGTGAAAAACCACTAGCATAAACGAGCCAAGTTCTGAGGTAATTTAGATCATACGCAATTGTTTCCACTTCCGGCCAGATCTTTAAGGACCTATATACCTTGGACTAAACATTCATTTTCTTACAAAATACCTCATCACCCCTTTCATGGGTGATATTCTTAAAATAGACATGATCACCTACTTCCCACAATCAAGATATGTCTTTCGGTTATCTGCATAAGATTTTCTGACGATATAACATTAGCCAAATAATCTTTAATAATCTTCACCTTATCCAAAGCATCATGCAAGATTCCAGGACAAAGGATTGTCCCGATTTTACTACTCGAACCGGCCAATCAGAATGAACATCTTCGGCCAATTATACTTCGAAAGATGCCATTTCAAATACAAAAAAAATTGTGTTATTATTGTAATAGAAACTCTTTCAGCAGCAAGTGCTATCCTAACCTCCGCCTTGAAGTCAATAAATCAATCTCTCAACAGGTCTTTCAAGGGATCTTGATGGTACGCTGCTTGCCTATGTTTGCGGAATCATGCAGTTACTAAGCTTACCTATGTACCCAATTTTTCTGGAAAAATATTTCAATATGCAAAAAAATTGAGAATTGAATTGAGACCCTCTGTCAGGAAACTAATAGATTGAGGAATCCTATGCCATCACACTATTGTTCTATATAAAGCTTGGCATAGCTTTAGCTTACAGTGGTAGAACTTCACACCGTTTGAAGTGAAGCGGATTTGGTTAATTAACCCAAATGGAATCCATTTAGTTTCCTTGTCTTGGGAAGACCAACAACAAAATCCATATGATAGCCTCCCACTTCCCACGTGGTGGGATCTAATTTGTCTGAGTGGAAACTGTCAAAGTTTAAGGTCTGTTCGGCACCATTAACTTGTTGCAGTGCGAACATTTCTCCATGAACATAGAGATGTTTCTCGTCAAAGCCTTCCCACCAAAAAGACCTCTTTAGGTCTTGGGACCTTTTCATGGCACAGGATGGAGGGAAATAGGGGATCAATGATTCTTCAAAATACTTGACATAAATCATTCATACTTGGGCGCGCAATCTTTTTGATTACCGCGGATGCCATCTACACCTAAAGAGAATGTACTTATTCCACTTCACTCAACGACCGAGTCTTTCAACTTCATGAGTGATCGGTCAAGGTGTTTGATTAGCTTGAACAAACTAAAAAAATGAGATTCAGAACTGAGTGAACCGAAAACCTGCACTCTGATGCCATATGTCAGTCGACACCCATTCTTGTCAATGGTGACACCTCTTTAACCAGATCTTTCTTCTCATCATCAATGCGGAAACACTGCGCAACTCAATCTGATTAATGCATCAGCCACCCACGTTGGCCTTACCTGGGTAATAGTACAAACTCATGTCATAACCTTGAGAAGTTCTAGACATCTAATTTGACGAAGATTAAACTACATTTGCCGGGGAATGATACTTAAGGACAGGTCAGTATGCAACATCAACATGCTAACACCAGTATTTCAATTAATGCCTCAATCTTCAATGCAAAGACAACAGCGGATAGTTGACAAGATAAGGAGTAGGGTAGTTATTTTAGTGTATGTAAAAATGTCTGATGTGTATGCAAAACCTTACCATTCTCAATTGAGAATACAACCCAAAAACTAGGAAGAATAAAATATACGACGCACCCTCACCATCGCGGCAACGTCCAACACCAGGGACAATGTGATCGTCTTGAGTTGTTGAAAAAAACTCTATTCACATTTCCGAAAACCACTCAAACTTTTGCCTTCTTCTTTTTGCATGTGGTCATGGGTGTGTGCAGCAAAGCAAATAGGGAAAAACCCTTCCACAAAACTGCGATCATAAGTGCTAACATAAACCTTGAAAACTACAAATATATGTAGGAGTAAGGGACCTCAATCAATTTCACCCCTCAACATCTTAGGATCAACTTCAACACCTTGGTCGGTCAGAACATGAAAAAAGAATGGTCATTGATCTCAACAAGAATCCAACATTTGCTGAAACTTTGCAACAGCTGATGTTTTCTTATGAGTATTGCAATTGTCTTATTAAGTGTAATCATGCATCTTCTTTACGCTAAGTATATGAGACTGTGATGTGTATATGATTAAATGATGAAGATTAAAGGTACTTATGGAATACCCTTTCATACGTCCCATAAAACTGGGGTGGTGCATTAGTGACCACCGATGAAAATTAGCAGCAAACTAATAGTGCCCATATCTAGACGAAAAGCCATCTTGGAGTCTTCTCACCTAACTCTAAGCTGCCGGTAAGCCTGACAGAAGTCTCATCTAGGAAAAAGAAACTTAAGCTTGGAGTGGATAAAAGATCATTGATTCGGACGGGGTACTATTTCCTTTATAAGGACTTGTTGAGTTGCCATAATCGATACACATTCTAAGGGTCATCTTTTTCTTTACGAAACAACACTGGGAGACACTCCAGGGGAGGATATGCCGATAGATGAATCTCTTATCAAGTAGATCAATTTGGTTGCAGCTTCAAACTATTTAGTTCGCTGGTGCCATCATATACAGTGGAATAGCAAATTGGCTTGGTGTGGGATCGAAATCTAAACACAAAAGTTAATCTCAAATTCATGAGGGGAATCTTTGTAAATCATCCGGAAAGACATCTGGAACTCATTCACTATTGACAGGAATCTATAGAAGATACTTCTTATTACAGTAATTTGATTACTAACAACGTGGATTAAATACCCCTTCACTTAATATTATTGTCTTCTAAGGTTGAAAAATGAAACAATTTGTCCGGTAGGAACTTGAACACGCCACTTCCATTCAAATTCTAAATCATTGGAAACTGAAACCTCATACCCTATTTCGACAATTTATTGTGGCATAACACTTGTGACTCCAATCCATACCAAATATTATATCAAAATGGAGCATGGCTAATCATCTAGATCAGTGTGTGAAGTGACTATATCAAGACGGGATTAGGCATTTAGTGACACTTCTCAGCTCTAATGTCCTCCCATATGGGCAGTACGTACTAAAAATGGATTCATGCAAGATTTCAGGGAAAGCACATCAAATTCTACAGATATCAATGGAGTGACTACATAAATTAACTTTTCTTTGTTTCTCTACCTTTAAACGAATAGAAATTGTTCCTCTTGGGAGGTTCTGCTGCAGCGTTTGCTTAAGCGGAGCCTGAGCATTAAACTTGCGCCTTAGTACTCACTTAGGACAGTCACTTACCTGTGTCCACTTTTGCCGCACACCCGCCAAAAAAAAAAGTGCGAGTACCTACCAACAGATCACCTCCGAAGCACTCCCCACCACTTAACAACAAGGCTTACGATTCGTTAGGAGTTACGCTTATTGTCATTTTTGGGTCACAACTACTCATCTTAGCACTAGAATTACTGAAGGAGCGGAGTTAAGTTAAAATGAGTTCCTCTGAAATTAGCCTATTTTGGACTCCAAATGAGCCCCAACCAAAGCTCGAAATAGGCTGGTCCGGGCTTAGGCCTCTTGACTTCGATGAACCTTTATATTATGGCTAATCGTCCTCCAATTGTTGATCGGCGCATCAACCTGCCCAGATCCATTTTTGTCAAGCCACCATGGCTACCCAAATCTTCTTACTATATCCTCCGACAAGACCAGTAAGGAATCTAATAATTTAACATCCATGTAATTTTCCACAAGAGAAGAAACATACTTTAAAGTTTTAAAAAAAACTTCAAGGAATACTACTTTTACACATGTACACACCTCTATTTAGGTTGATAAACTCTTAAACCTTGCTTCTCTCTTATCTCTTAGGAAGAAACTCCTGAACGGACACTCCGATCCTCATATACTATCCTGGTGTCGGAACGTGACACCCGATCTTATTATATCCTGTTGGTTCGGAACGTGACACCCGATCATATTCTATCTGTTGTCGAACGTTGGAACTCCGATCCTCATCATACATCCTTTGGGTGTGGAACGTGACACCCGATCAATTCTATCCTGGTGCCGGAACGTGGCACCCGATTCCTCTATTAGTTACTAGTGTCGGGAACGTGACACCCGATCCTTAACCTCATTCTTTTAGTCTCAAGCCTTCTTTTATACTAAGGTATCATCTCATTAACAATAGGTTTTCATAGATTAAAATTCAATAGCTTCAGCATGACTAGTTTCATCACAAATTATATATATTAAAACTCATCATGATACACACAAGTAAGGCCTATAGAAGGGTTTTACAATACTTACCAAATACATATCATTCGCTATTAAGAGTTTACTATGAAATGCCCTTAACAAACCATAACCTAACTCCACGACGAAATTGTGATTTCAAGCAAGCCAAATTCCCAAAGCTTTGTTTCCTATTCATTTCTCCCGTTTCTTCGTGAGATTATCTCTCTCTCTCTCTGTTCTTTCTATTTTTACTATTAACCCGTTTTCTTTTCCCTAATTAGCTTATAATAACGTATAAAAGATTCGGCAATAAAATCCACTAATTACTCACGGGTTTACCTCTTTTTAAACCAACAAGTATTAGACTTATTACATTAAACCCACTACTTTATAATTAAGACAGGGGAATAGTCTAAACGCCTCCTTCCTTAAATACTTAACAGAAATTCGGACCATGCCTGGGATTAAGCGCCTGTAAAGGCCAATCGCGCCTGCAACGTCCAATTTGCTGCTCCGTCAAAGAGTTCAGAGAGTTAATTTTTGTAAAAGTTCTGTGACGGGACGTCGTGCTGGCGACGGTCCGTCCTGCCATTTCGTCCGTGACGTTCACGAGAGAGCTTCAGACCCAAATTTCATAAAATTCTTAAGTTTGTTTGGAAAGAGACCCACGACGGTACGTCGGCCATTGACAGTCCATCGTGGGGTCCGTCGACTCAGCCAGTTTTTCCAGAAATAACATCTGCTGCTCAAACGACTAAACTGGTCGTTCAATAGATACCAATTTACCATCGTTCGTCCTTGAACGTCCAGAGATGAAAAAAACAAGAGGTTGAAAAGAAGTCCAGTACCTGAATCTGTTTCAAACAGTGTGGGGTATCTTTCTTGGACATATCAGACCTCCTTCTCCCAAGGGATTCTTCAATGGCGATTCTTCCATTGCCACCTTCAATGGATTGCATCCCCTCGATCTCAACTTGCGGAACTTCTCGATCTAAAATGGCAACGGGCTCCTCCTCATCAAGAAAGTTATCATCCAAGCAGAACTGAATCCCAACGAATGAGTAGTTTCCATCCCCATGGGACCTTTTCAACAGGAAACATGAAAATACCGGTTGCACTCATGACAGCCTGGAGGCAATGGCTAATTCATAAGCCACCTTCACCTAACTCTGCTTTAAGTACTTCAAATGGCCAATATACCTCGGGCTTCGCTTACCTTCTTTTACCAAACCGCATCCACCTCATGGTGGAAACCTCAGCAAGACTTTGCTCACCTCCATGAACTCAACGTCCTAACCTTTCGATTGCAACTCCTTTGCCTGACTTTGAGCCGCGACAAGCTTTTCTTGAATTTTAGATTGAACCTTCTCTAAGAATTCCCTCAAAAGGTCGTACACCCAAGGTCTAACTGAATGCATCACAACCAACCAATGGCAGGGACCTAATATCCTCCATTACAATGCTTCGAAAGGAGCCCATATCAATGCTTGAAAGTGATTGGCTATTATGTATGAAAACTCCGCTACGGGTAGAGGTAAGAAGTTATCCAATGAACCCAGAATTCTATCACACATGCTCGAAGCTATCTTAAATACAGATCGTTCATCAGATGGATCATCGGTTTGGAGCGGTGAAAGGCAAGTACTAAGGTCCACCTGTACATAATTATGCATGCAAAGTGTCTCTTACAAAACATAGAAGTAAAATGTGTACCTCTCATCCGATCTGATGGAAAGGTGGACCTCCATGCAAGCCGAACAATTTCAGAGATGTGAGTATGTGATCATTTCTCTGCATTGTAAGTACCTTAACCGGAATGACGTGAGGCAGGACGTAGTTAATCTGTCCACAATTACCCTTCTAGAATGGAAAACTTTCCCCAATGTTTTGGACGACCCACCCGCTTCCATTGCATTCTCTCCCAATCCATTAGGCTGGGCATTCGTGAAGGTTCCTCCGTTGGCCTCTAGTGTTCATAAAACTTTCTGCTCAATTGGGCCCTTTGCCCCACCCCTCCACCATGTGCGCTTCATCTACTCCACCCCCGTGTCGAGCGAGCCCAGGTGTATACAGCGGTGGCTGAGCCGAGGCTGAAGCAGGGACAGCGGCGGGACGGGCCCCCCGACTGCTCTGCCGGGTTCGGCCCCCGACGGTCGGCATATGCCAGAATTTAAACTATGATGCCGGTGGAAGAATCGTGTGGATCCACTATCATCCACACGGCGGTTACACATACCCTTCCTCTTACTTCTCAAACCACTTCCTCATCCATTATCCGCTTCTTAGCCTCCCTCGCAAACACCATATCCCGGACTTCGCGACTTAGGTTCGTATAATCGAACTGCACACCTGGCACTCTTGTCAGGAACAGAAACGCTCTCGCATCCACATGGCGCACCTATGATAAATCCTCCCCCCATCTCATTTACTTCTGTAAACCTATCAACGTCATTCAGCATAGTCTTGTATAAACCACCTCTAAGCCACCACAGCGGCGTCTAGAAACATGTAAGTGGCGCCTTAAACTACCCATGCAGTCCCTGCTACTTTCTATTAGGGTTGCCGGAACATTAGCCTTTCCGGGTGATACAGGATGGTCACACACACAACATCCGTCAAGTAAGTTCCATCCATATTGATGTCGTCTTAATTCAAAAATCTTTCGGAGGTAAAGAACATATCGATACACACTACGATGAGACGTATAGACTTCACATTAACCAAATATAGATAGTGTCTTCCCAAATTGGACTTGAAGCAACACCACCCGCAGCCCAACACACCATTATGTGGGTCGGATAATATGTTCTGCACACACAATTGTATCCAAGCTAAACGAAATTACCATTTTTCTCTGGCATTCGCCACTTGCTCCTCAAAACCAGAATAGGAGGCATCACAAACTACACACACAGCAGTTCTTACCCTCTACGAGGTGCAAGGTAAGAATAGGCCTGTGCGTAGTTCCACCACGCCAGGTATTGAGTTATGAAAGCTTGCCTCACATCACATCCGACCATACATAACTGGAACATTCGCTTAGTGACAGTTGTATATCTTAGGAAGCAATAGAAGAGAAATCCCGGTGGACACAATCGAACGGTTGGAACTGGCTCAACAACAAAGCGTCTTAGTGTCGACCCATTAGTAGCGGTCTCTTTACCCAATTCTCAATACTTCGATCTAGAAGGATCGACACACACCATTAACTCCATCCTAGAAACCCGTGCCCCAAGAAGGACACTGAATTAGCCAAAACTCACACCTTCGGAGAATTCGGCATACAAGCCTTTTCTCCCTAATACATTGCCCACCACCATTCACTAAAATGCTCCTCCTGTTCCTTCTTACTCTTGGAGTATTCAGTATAGAGTTCAATAAATCCGATCAACAAACGTTGATCCACACACACGCGCGCCTTAAAAAACCCGTTCATCCAGCTCATGAAAGCAGCAGAAGGCAAATTCGTCTAGCCAAGGACCATTACAAGAATTCATAATGCCAAGACCTGGATGTCGAAAAGCTAGTCTTTGGCCACATATGGCCCGTATTGTCCAGTGATGATAACCAGGACCCTCACGAAGTCGATTTTTGAAGAAGACACCAAGCACACTTGTTCAACTGACTCGAAACAATACCTCATCAATGTGAGGAAGAGAAACAGACCTCCACCCTCCCGCTTCTTACCCGTTACTTATTTAGTTGCCTTCGGTTAATAATCATACACTTCGAAGCTCCCTATCTTTCTGTCTTCACACATACACACACACACGGAGACCCCATATGGGGATGCACTTGGTCAATGAAACCTTTACTTAATAACTCTGATATGTGTTGGGCCTGGAACTCTCTCTAACCTCGCGGGACCATTCTATAAAGGGGTATAGAATGGGCGCGGAGTACCCAGCTTCAAGATTCGATTGCAGACGTCAATATCTATCTACGGTCGGCCATACCGGAAGTCTGCAGGACAAGGAAACACATCTAAAAACTCGCGGACTATCGAAACGACTCATTCAACCGCCGTATTGTGGCTAAGTACCTCATCCTGAGGTGCGCCAAGCACAGCTAAAAAAAAAAAAAAAAAAACCTACTAACCATCCTCTTACATGAAGACAAGGAGATGATACGAACCGGATTGGAGTGTAGTTCACAATTCCACACTAACGGATCTGCCCCAGCTTGGCTAACACACAGTTTTCAGCCATTACAATCAAAGAGTGCAACAATTTGGAGACAGCCACAAGTCATCCCAGAATTACTCGAAGTCAACCATTTTAGGATACAAGTCTACATGAGGTATGCTCCCCACAAAAGTCACAAGACAAGATCTTACAACTTTTCCAACTATTCATAGATCACCTACCGGAAGTAGAAACACAATAGGCATGTCAAGCAATTCACATGTAAATTAAGACACTAGCAAATGAAGAGGATTACATATGACAATGGGATCAAGGATCAAATAATACGGAGCATGCAATCACAAACCAAATAGTTACCTGTGATAACAACACAGATGTCTCCGCTTCAGGACTGCCCCGGGAAAGCATATAACAATGGGCCCTATCACCTGTCTGCCCGTTGACCCTACCATGATGTGCTGTAGTGGCTCCAAGTTGCCCGTTACCCCGGCCGTTTTGGTGACCACATTACCTCGACCACCGGGTTTCCAGAATAACGGCCTCTACCCATGACCACCTTCTACCTCTAACTATCTGAGGTCTGAGCTCTGTTTTGGACCATACCTCTGATATGCAAGTTTTCCCCACATCCATAAACACTCCTCGGAGGTCAAACATAGTTATCAGAGAAGTGTTGACTGGTCTGAGGTGGACCCCCAAACTACAGTCTGTAGTAAAGACTGAATTTGTAACGATGTATTGTAACCTCCTGAACCCTGTCTTAGAGTAAGAAACCATTAAACTCACCTCCCTTTGAAAACTTTTTGATTGTCGATGCCATGGTGAAGTCATCTGCTTATCCTTCCACCTCTATCACGGAAGTCTCCACTTCTTTGAAGGATTTGCCGTCAGCCGCTACCTGTAAGGTGAAATCCGCAAGTATATGACCTCAACCACTTAAAAAGAGGCGAATTCGCTCTTGTGGACTGAAACACAAGTTGGGTGGCATAACTGGATAATGCGCGGAAACTTAGCATCAATATGCAGTACACGACAGCATACCTTGCTTTGGCTTAAGAAATCATCTCTTTTCCTATCCCAACAGTTCAGGGGAATACTTCTCCATAAAAAAGCTTTAGAGAAGGACGCCCAAGTCCTGGTGGTGCTCTGTGGTGACACTCAAACATTGTGACGCACCACATTTTGCGTTCCCTTGAAACCTATAAGTCACAAACTCAACACCAAAACCATTATACTATACCCATATGGTGAGTAGTCATGACAGTCAAACTAGAAAATCGTAGGCAATCCTCAGATTTAGCACCTTGAAGACTGGAAGGTTTCAATTTCAAGAACTTAATGAAAAGGGTCATGACTGATAATTTGTCATTTTAGGCCCTGTAGCAAACGAGAACATTGCCTATTTATAATGAGGATCCATGCAGGGGGGCCTCAGCAGCGGGCATTGTCGTACTTCCGGAAAATGAGGTGCTGGTGGTAGTGTAGAAACACTGGAGGCCATTAGTCTGTCCGTGAATCAGATAAACCCGTAAGATAAGCAAGAAATCATTGATTGATCATCTCTGGCGTAGGTTGGTGTGGAATTCCTCATTTGACTTGTCATTCTCCTCATCCTCACCCCTCTTACATACTTCCTCAGTGGTGGAGGATCACCCGCCCTAGTAGAAGATGGCTAGGTGCGCGTCCTCTACTCTAGATGACGTCCCTCCCACGAAATCCTTCCACGACCTCTATTGCACTACTCCTCTTCGAGCTACAGCCCCAGTGGCTGACACGCAGACGGCACCCTTCCTGCCGGTGCTGGGTTGGCGCAGTGGTTGCTTAGTTTTCACTAAACATCTGCCAAACTAGAGTGAAGATGGTTCAGATACAAAGTTGTATCACTAGATACCAAATTGGATTTCAAGTAATAGCACGAAAAGAAAGAGAATGGAAAATTTCCTACAGTCCTATAGACCTCTCAAAGAAAAGTACAGGCGTCCCCCCTACCGTTCCTTACGACTCTATAACCTGTTCTGTGTGATGAGACCAAGAACCTAATGCTCTGAACCAGTTTTTCACGACCAAAACCGAGCCGCGAATGACACCACACTTACCCCTCCTATGTGAGACGAAAAACCAATCTAAAACCCCAGTTTCCCAATATAGTACAACAGAAAGGAATGCGAAGACTTAAACTTCATTAATAAAAACAATTCAATACTTATAAAAATTTCACAATCTATTATTCCCCCAAAATCTGGAAGTCATCAAAACAAGAAACATCTATAATCAAATTACTATAAACTACGAGGATTCTAAGAAGCAAAAATAAACAAAAGATAGTCCTGCCGCAACTTCCAGGCATCAAAGGACATGAGGAGAAGAATTCCAAGTCCCAAGGTAGAAGGCATTAGCTCACCCTTGAAAATCCGGTGTTTGTAATGAAGACTGGCTAGAGTTGCGGTTGAGTTGAAGACACGGTTTAGTTTGCTGCACTCCACAAATAACAAGAACGAACAATTTACAAGTAGGGGTCAGTACAAAACAAAGTACTGAGTAGGATCATCGGCAAACTCAAAATAGGAAAACAGGATATATCAGATAATATGCATAAACAAAAAACTATAATACTCAACATGTAGCCAACAACAAGACTGTAATCGTCAATATAATACGCAAGTTCACTCTGAGGACCAAGCTCAATACCATAAACCCTTTGGGAAACTAGGTTCATTAGATTAAAGTATATTAAACATATTTCAGATTCATTATCTTCCTATCATGGTGTCGAACGTGACACTCCGATCCTCATCATACTATCTGGCTGTCGGAACGTGACACCAGATCATATTATATCTGGTGCCGGAACGTGACCCCGATCCATATTTCTACATGGTGCCGGAACGTGGAACATCGATCCTCATCTCCTATCCTGGTGTCGGAACGTGACACTCCGATGTCATATTCATATCCTGGTGCCCGGAAGTGGCAACTCGATCCTCATCATAGGTCCTCGTGTCGGATTGTGACAACCCGTCCATATTCTAATCCTGGTGACCGGGAACGTGGCAACCGATCCTTCTTATTACTACCTGGATTCAGAACGATTGACACCGATCCCCCTAAACCGTCATCTTTTAGTTCCATGCAAAGCCTTCTTTTATGACAGGTATACATCATCATTAACAAGAGGTTTCAAGATTTAAAGTCAATAGCTCATATGATAGTTTCATAACACAATTATTATATATAAACTCATCATGCATACACACAAGTAAGCTATTAGAAGGGTTGACAATTAACCAATACATTCATTCGCTATGAAGAGTTACTATGAAATAGCATTAAAAACCATAACCTACTCCAAACCGAAGAATTGTGATTCAAGCAAGCAAAAATTCCCAAAGCTTTTTTCCTCTTCGTTTATCCCTTCTCGTTAGATCTATCTCTCTATCTTGTTATCTATTTGTCTTATTCACACCCCTCGTTCTTTACCTAATTAGCATATAATTAAGTATAAAAGGATGGCAATACCGACCCCACTAATTTAACAAGGTTCCTCTTTTACCCCAAGTATATTAGACTTTTTAACGATTAACCACTACTTATAATGAAGCAGGAATAGCCAAAACGCCCTTAAATTACTTAACAGAGAAAATCAGGACCCAGCCTGGGATTTACGCAGATATGTGACGGACCGTCGCGCCATGCGACGGTCCGTCCTGCTGCTCCGCAGAGTTCAGGGACATAATTTTGTAAAAGTTCTGTGCGGGCCGTCGGGCATGCGACGGTCAGTCCTGCAATTTCGTCGTGACGTTCAGCGAGTCGCTCCAGTACCCCAAAATTCTAAATTTAAGTGTGGAACGAGACCCCAGCCGGTCCGTAGTGCCCATGACGGTTCATCGTGGGGTCCGTCGACTATCCAGTTTTATCCAGAATAAAATCTGCTGCTCAAAACGACCTAAAACAGGTCGTTAAAGTCCTCATTATTCAAGGTCTGTTTTAGTCTATGTTTCTAGTTTCTTCTTTTAATACTTGTTATGGTTTTTTTTCAATGTTAAAAGGGTCGTATCATAAACCCAGATATTTAGTGTGTCTTAGTTTCATTGTGACTATGAGACTATCCTTTAGTATTATGAAAGATGTTGTCTTATTATCATTGTTGTGAAAGTTTAAGTTCGCGCTACTTGTCATGTATTATGTAATGAATGATAGCGAAGAGGTTGTGCAAGACATTCTAAACGGTCGAGCAGCCGTGTGAAAAATAAGGGTTGCCCCTAACTTCTAGGATGTACTTCGGGTCATAACAATAGGTATGAATCCAAACAATGGGTCGTTCTTAGATGTCAAACTAAAATGGTTCCTATGCAAATAAGCTAATATTGGTATTTTCCTTATGTATTTCTTTTTCTGAATTTTTTGTTGTAGGAGTACTTTCATTTAATTAAGATTTAGAAGAAACGACGAGTTAGTGCATTTATTTTTCAAGTTATATAAGTAAAGATTATGTACTTATTACTTAGTAACAAATGATTTAATTAAGTTTCCATTCTAGTCCATATTTGTTCTCATAAACTAATTGCCCCTGCTCTTCTCCCTTCAATTTTAGGTTGTTTTCCTTACTCTATTAAAATTATACTTGTGATACTTACAAGTAAGCATTTCTTTATTACTTTATTAAAAATTTTGTTTTTAATTTTTATATGTAAAGATACATGTAAGGTTGAATATCGCACATGAAATTTAGCGATATTTTATGAACAGATTTTTGTTTTGTTTTTTTTACTAATAAAACTTTTTAAAAAAAAATGCTTCAATATGAATTGCATCAAATTATCTGATTTTTGTGATGTTCTAGCAAACTAAAATTTCGCACTGGCATTAGTCATTGAGTCAAACAATACACTTAGCTCTTTTGATTAATACGAAAATGAACATGTACTAATGACATTTATGTTATGATTTTGAATGGAGTGTGATCAATATATATAAAATATAATCAAAATGTAAGATAAACTGTTGATATTTGTCCTTCCGTCATTACCAAAGTAACTTTAATTTACAATTTTTATGTAGCCCTTTATTTCCATTAGTAGGGAGAGTAACATTCTATTTGTAGAAAAATATCTCCTAGGTTATAGAGAAGAGGACGTAGTAGGTCTCAAGACGTTAATCTCTTTTTAAAAAGAGGTTGGTTAGGACAATCTCAACACCCGCTAATTTAAATTTTTTATAAAAGGGTGGCTATTGGGATGAATATAGATAATGATAGGTGTTGGATTTATTATATAAATCAATAATATGAATTTATGATGATTTCCGCATTGTTTTGTTTTATAGAATCATTATAATTATAAAAGGTGTGATGGAAGAACATAGCAAATAAAGGATTGCACACTAGGAAAGTGAGGTAACTGGTGCGTCACTATATTTGGAATTTACGCAAAACCATTTAAGAAATGAGTATCTTACAAATCACAAAAAGGGAAGGGTTTTTAATGGAGGAAGGACAAAGGAAGAAACTGATATCAAATTTGAACTCACATACTCACCTGACTTTCGAATAAATTAAATTATTTATATTATTAATATATTCAACTGATAAGAACCAAATTCATGAGGAAATACACTAGTATACTATTATTGTTGTTAGTGTGATTTGATTAAAAATCTTTGCTAAAATTAAAATATTTATTGCATTCGTATTAATCATTAGAAGCAAGGTTTGGTTTTTATAAATTATTTAGTGTTTCACATGGGAAGAAGAAAAGTAACCACGATTATAAGTCTCTAATGCATAGCTTTATATTTGAATCATTTCAAAATGTCAATCATCACACTTTGTTATAAATGTAAGGTTGAATTCCAATAATGTGTGATGCCGTGATGTTTATTTAAATGTTATGTTATTTCGAATGTACTTTTGATCCATTATTTATTTTACGAGTTTGAATGGTTGTTATGTGATTAAAAATATTTAAACCGCTTTTAGTTAATATGGAATAAATTTTTTGGTGCTGTTCCGACCCTAATTAAATAAATAACTATTAAAATTGAATGAAATCATTAATTAAAAGTCCTATTTATTATATAGGTATAAAATTTATTACAAATTCAGCTATTGCACATTAATCGTTAGTTATAACATTTATAAATTCTCTTAGTTGGTTAAGGTATTGCAAACGGTACTAACGTTGTTTTAATTTTTAGTAATAATTATTATGCATTCTCATAGTTATTTCATTTATTATATTGTTTCATCATTCCTTATATAACATTTGACCAATAGTTTTCATGGTATTTTGACTCCTCTATATATGTTATAACAAAGTTTGAAGTATATGTACAAATTGATTTTTTGGTTGAAGATAAACATGTGATTAACTAATGAGTTCAGAGAGTACCTATGGAGTTTAAATGAAGTTGTTTGAGGGATGTATTCATCAATAGAAAAAGTCAAATACGATCCTACAAACCACCAAACGACATCTATTATGTGATTGACACATTCTCCGGACCTATACTTGAGCCTCATATGTTAAACAATGATGATTTAAACCTAATAAGTGTAAATAATTTGTTTTATAATTTAATTATAGCCAAAGGTCAAAGAAGGTCGTGTGAAGTTCGAAAAATAGATATTTGAACTAGTAGAACGCCATGTTGGTGAAGGTTGGCGTGTTATATGGCTGTAACGAACTGTTTAGTCGTTGTGAAGCAAAAAGATTTTATCTGGAAAAACTGGATGGGAGACGGATTGAACGACGGACGTATATCACGACGGCCACGTCGAGGAGGGTGTCGGCCCAGTGACACTGAGAATTTTGAACATTGGGTACTGAAATCGACTCGGCTATCAATATGAGGCCCTGCAGGCACGTGCCGTCACAATCACGAAGAACCGTGTGCGTTCTCGTTGCAAAACCACTTCAACAACCTTTTTTGAGAATTTGGTACAAGAAATGAGGATTCTGCCGTCATTGACGAGGAAACACGCGGACCTCAAGCTGTGACGGGCCGTCACAGGCTACGTTGAGTTCGCGGGCGGGGCTGCGACGACCTGTGTGACGGACAGTCGCAGGCACGACGGGCCCGTCACAGCGTTGCGCAGTCCAGGCCAAAATAGGATTCTCTACCGTTTTGGGGTAGTTCGTTTTGGACTATTCTTCCTTAATCTAAAGATTTGAGGGTTAATATAATAGGTCAATTTACTTGGGGGTTTTAAAAGAGGTACCTTAAGTTAATTAGTGTGTTATTATTGCCATTCTTTTATTATTAATTATATATTAAATTAGGGTTAAAAGAATTTGAAAAGAAAGAGGTTTGAATAAAGAACAATGAGAAAAGAACAGCAAGAGAGAGGAGAGGAATCGATCAGAGAGGAGAGCGAAGAGGATTAAGGCAAGGATTTTGAGAAGATTAGCTTGGTTGATTCAATTCTTGGTGGATGGTAGTAGGTTATGGTTTAGAAGATATTCGTTAGTGACTCTTAATAGTGAATATTATGTGTGGATAATATGTAAACCTGCTATGTGCGTCTTAAGTTGTTGCTTTGCATGTTATGATTATAAAATTGTGATGAAATTAACAAAAGCCTGATGACGTTATTGCATCCCAAATCTTGATGGAAACGACCCTAATTCATTGATAATTATATAATGAGAATGATGATGCCGTAGTATGAAAGAAGGCTTGATAAATTATATAATAAGAATGTGATGCCTTAGTGGTAAAAGGAAGGCTTGATGAATTAGGGGATAGGGTTGCACGTTCCCGCGGTACCAGGATGAATGGAATTGAGGATGTAGTGTCAAGTTCACGAAACCAGGATAGAATATGGATGGGGTGCACGTTTTCCGGTACCAGGATGAATGAATATGAGGATCGGAGTGTCACGTTCCGACACCAGGCATAGAATTGCGATCGGGTGCACGTTCCTGGTACCAGGATAGAATGAATATGAGACGGAGAGTGTCACCGTTCCGGACACACAGGATAGATAAATGGACTGGGGCCACGTTCTGGTACAGATAGAATGAGGATCGGAGTGCCACGTCCGGGCACCAGGATAGAAATAGAGGTCGCCAGAGTGTAAAGTACCGACACAAGAGGAAGAAGAAAGATAATGAATCTTGAAGATAATGGAATATACTCATCTAATGAAATATTCCAAATGAGTATGGTATTGAGGCTTGAGTCACTCATGTGTGGAAACTCGGTTGTAGTTATGATGAATTCATGTTGTTAAAAATTGCTACATGTTGCATTGTAGTGATTTAATTATTATGAATAGATACGTTCCCTATTTTGAGTTGGCCGATTGATATCTACCAGTACGTGTGGTTGTACTGACCCCTACTTTGCAGTTTTCCTCTGTGTATTTGTTTGTTCAATGCAGCAAGCAAAGTTCTGTCAACTTTCAACTCAACAGCAGATCTAGCGTCTTCACTTCATCGGGAACTTCGGGGAGGCTAATGGCGTCTAGCTTGGGACTGGGTCTCTTCTTTCAAGTCTTGATGCCTTGAACGTCCGGAATGGCATAGCTTAGACTTTTTAGTTATTTTGTCTTCTGACATTCCCTAGTTAAGTAATTTGGATAGATGTTTCTTGTGATGATGATCTTCCAGATTTTGGGGGATAATACTAATTAGTATTGAATTGTTTTTATTCAATGAGTTTAAATCTTCCGCATTATTTTTGGTTGACTATATCTTGAAATGTAAGGTTTAGATGGGTTGGTTCGATCACATAGGCGGGTGTAATGTGGTGCCAGTCGCCGTCCCTGATTTGGGTCGTGACAAACTTGGTATCAAAGCATTAGGTTCATTGAGTCTCATCACACAGAACAGGTCTAGAGAGTCTTACGGACGGTTAGGGGGACCGCCTTACTTTTCTTGAGAGGCTATAAGACTTTAAGGAAAAAATTTCCACTCTTTAATTCTTCTTTCGTGCTACTACATGAGTCCAATTCGGTTATCTGGGCGATACGAATTGGTATCTGACATCTTCACTCTATTTGCAGATGGGTTTGTAGAAACTAGAGCAACGGACCGCAACAGCAGCCGCACAACGGCAAGACAAGAACGACGGAGCCAGCCATGGGGCTGTAGCTAGAGGAAGAGCAACAAGGCAACGAGCCGTGGAGAGGTCGTGGCGAGGACGTCCCTAGAGGAGAGGAAAAAGCACTAGACCCTCTGATACCTAGGGCGGTGACTCCTCCACGACGAGGAGGTGATAAGAGAGGGGCAGGAAGGGGAGAAGGAACAAGGGGCAGAATGAGGAAATGCAACCCCCAACCCTACCCAGAGATGATCAACCAGGTACTTGTTATCTTAGTGGGTCTATCCGATCAGGTCAGGGCACCTCCAGTGGTTTTCTGCACCCAACACCTCGGTTTCAGAGGTACGACATGCGGCTACTATGGCTCCCGCATGGATGCATCATTGGGAATGGACACATGCCAGTCTGACTACTGGGTCCTATTATGACACATGATAAGAATGAACCTTTTAAGTAAGTCTTGATTGAAAACCTCCAGTCTTTAAGGGCGCAGGGAAAGAAGAATAAGAGGTTGCCACTGTTTCTTGTGTGTCATGAGCTACTACACAAGATGGTATAGTAGAACGGTTTTGGCGTGAGTTCGTTGAGTCTATCAGTTTCAAGGGAACGCAACAACGTGGTGGCGGTCGGTCCATGTGAGTGTCAACCAAAGAGGCAACCACCAACCTCTGGACTTGGGAATATTTCTCCCTGTTTAGGGAGAAGTATATCCAAGGACTTGAGAGATAGAAGAAAGGGACAGAGTTCTGGTTGAGCAAGGGAGGAGACAGTTAAGCGTATGAGGCTAAATTTTCGCGCACTATCAGATACGCCACCAACTTTGTTTCAGTACAAAGGAAAGGAGTCGCCCGTTTTTTGTGAAGGGGTTGAGGTCAGAGTTGGAGGGATTCACCTTACAGGTAGCGGCACCGGAAAACATCCTTAACCACCAAGAGGTGTAGACTTGTGATAGAGGGGCAAGGAGTGAACCAGACGACTTCACCCACGACATCGACATCGAAAAGGTTTCGAAGGGAGGCGAGGTTTAATGTTATCACTCTAGAGGACCAGAGATCCGGGGTTACTCAAGCGCCAAATTCAGTTTCACTAAAGAAATGTAGTTGGGGGGTCCACTCAGAACAGGTCGAACTACTCCGAGCGACCTATGCATGATAACCCCGAGAGTGTAGGGCTGTGGGGAGGTTGGATTACATCAAGACGGTATTGTCCAAACCAGAGTAGAACCCCACTTAGCTAGAGGTAGAGGTGGTCATGGTTAGAGGCCGTGTTCTGGGAGGACGTTTGGTGGTTTCGAGCGGTAATGGTTGGTAACACAACGCCAGAGGTATGGGCAAATGGAGCCACTAATAGGGGCACATGGTAGGGGCAATGGACAGGACAAACGATAGGGCCCATTGTTCCGCTTTTCCTGGGAGACTGAAGCGGAGGCGTCTGATCTTATCAAGGTATCTTTTGGTTTTGTGATTGCCATGGGCATCTGTATTTATTGACCCGGCTCCACGTTTATATGTATCTTCATTCATTTTGCTAATGGTCTAAAATTGCATGTGATGAATTACTTGACATGCCTATTCGTTGTGTTATACACCGGTGGGTGGGGAGTCGTGTGGTAGTTGAAAAGGTACATAGGTTTGTTTGGATGAACTTTGTGGGGAGAAACCTATGTAGATTGGGTTATTTTAGAAAATGGGTGACTATGAGTAATTCTGGGATGACCTGGCTTTCTCAAATTTTGCGATCTTGGATTGTAAGGCTAAACTGTGACATTGGCCAAAGCTGGGACAGATCCGTTAGTGGGGGAGGGTGACTACACTTCCAATCCGGTGGGTATGCATCTCATTTCTTCGTTGCTAGAAAATGGTTCGTAAAGGGTTTTATCTTTATTGCACATTCTCAAGGTATTGACACTACCCATAGTACCTTCGATTGAGTCGGTTCGGTGGTCCGGAGTTTTCTTGCTGTATTCCTGCAGGGATCTTCCGGGTTGCCCCCAGACAGGCTAGTGATTCTGTACGATCTTGACCGGGAAACGCCCATTTCGATACCCCGTAAGAATGCGCTCCGCGGAGTTAAGAGAGTTAAAGGCTCAACTTTCAAGAGTTGTTGAGCACCGGGTGTGCTTCATAGACCAAGTGGCATATCCTTGGGGTTCTCCGGTTTTGTGTGTGAAGGAAGAAGGATGGCGTTTTCGGATGTGCATAGAATACCGACAGGTTGAACCACAGGTGGTGGTAAACTATTAAGAAACCAAGTATCCCTCTTCCTCGCATTGATGACTTATTCGATCAATTAAAGGTGCTTGTGTCTTCTCTAAGATTGACTTGAGATCCGGTTATCCTCAATTGAAACTAAACGGGCACGGATGTGCCAAAGACTGCTTTTCGAACGAGGTCATGGACATTCGAATTCGGGGTGGTGATGTTTTTTGTCTTACGAACGCCCTGCTGTCGTTCCATGAGGTTGATGAACGGGATATTTAAGCCGTATTTGGCACCTCTTGTGATCGGATTTATAGATGATTTATTAATGGATATTCTAAAAGTAAGAAAGGAACATGAGGCGCTTTGAGGGTTGGGTTGGAATGTTGAGGGAGAAGAAAAAGACTTTACGCCAAGTTCTCATAATGTGTCAGTTTTGGACCTAGATGCAGTGTCCGTCTTGGGGCATGTGGTTTCGAAGAGAGGGGGTGATGGTCGCTCCTTTCTAAGATTGAGGACAGTGAAGAAGTGGGTGTAAAGTAAGACCCACTAATGTGTCGGAAAATACGGAGTTTTGTTGGTTTTTTAGCTAGTACTACCGCCGCTTTATCAAAGGATTCTATTCTATTGCTTCCCAATTGACGAATGACTAACGCAGAATGTCAATTTGTATGTCAGCATGAATGTGAGGAAAGCTTTCAGAAGCTAGACTGTGTTGACTTACCGCCGCCTATCCTCACCCTTGCGGTGGAGGGTAAGAACTTCATTGTTATTGGATGCATCTATTCGGGTTTGGGTTGCAGTGCTAATGAAAGAGGAAGAAAAGTGATGGATATGCCTCAAGACAAATTAAAAGTGCGTCCAGGAACGTAACTAGTCCACACTCATGACTTGGAAGTGGACCGCGGTGGTAGTGTTTGCTTGAAGCAATGGAGAACTTAATTTATATGGCGGGTAAGTGTGAGTGTTCTACACGGATCATCGTAGCCTTCAGTATGTTCTTTACTCAGAAAAGATTTGAACTTCTTGAGGCAAAGGAGATGGATGGAACTACTGAAGGACTACGACCTCACTATTTTGTATCAGGGGAAAGGCGAAGTTTTTGGCAGATGCCTTGAGTAGAAAGGCGGAAACGCATGGGAAAGGTCTAGCTATTTTGCAAGCCTCTAGACGCCCATTGGCAGAGAGTTCAGACCTGGCTGACGATCTTAATGCGGATGATGGAAATAAATGAGGAGGGAGGATTGTTGGCTAGTGTGGAGTCAAGATCTTCTTTTCTGACAGATTACAGGGAAAAACAGTTTGATGCTGAGAAGGAAATATAAGGCGAAATCGAGATAAGTGTTGCGAGGAGAGGCTAATCTAAAGAAGCAAAATCGCGAGGAAGGTGTGTGGAGGATTAAGGGAAGGGTCTGTGTTACCCCGATGATGATTTGATCAAACACTATTCTGGCAGAAGAAGCATCATGAGTCAAGGATATCTATACATCCGGGTGCAACCAAGATGTATCGGACCTAAAAACACTACTTTTGGTGGAGTAGAAGAAGCGCAATATTGTTGACGTTATTGCCACGTGTCCAAACTGTCAACAAGGGGATGAAAATATGACACCAAAGGCCCGGAGGAACACTTCAAAAGAATGCCCAGTCCGGAATGGAAGTGGGGAGAAGTGCAATGGACTTTGTGGTTGGTCTTCCAAAGACATTGGGCAAGTTCGAACTCATTTGGGTGATTGTGGAAGATTGAACTAAGTTGCTCATTTCATCCCGGTGTTAAGGTGGACTTAATGCAGAGAAGTTAGACAAACTTTACATCTCAGAAGTTGTTCGATTGCATGGAGTTTCCACTATCCATCATATCAGATAGAGGATATGCAGTTTACTTCAAGTTTGGAAAACATTGCAGGCAGAATTGGGTTACTAGGTTGGACCTAGTACCGCGTTCCATCCTCAGACCGATGTTCAGGGGGTCCCTTGAGTGCGAACGATCAAGGGTTTGGAGGATATGCTTTACGCGCATGCGTGCATAGAGTTTGGTGGGCATTGGGATAGCTTCTACCTTGGAAAGAAGGTTTTCGTACAATAATAGGCTATCACTCCAGTATTGATATGGCTCCCATCTTGACGCATTGTATGGGAGAGAGGTTGTTAGATCTCCATGAGTTTGGTTTTGATGCATTCGAGGGTTAGACCTCTGGGTACCGATCTCTGAGGGCTTCGTTAGAAAAGTGAAGGGGCATTCAAGAAAAGTTTCTAGCCATTGATAACGCTCAAATTACTTCTCAAATGAAAGTAAAGCGGTCGCGTCAAAGAAAATACCCAAATAGTGAGGTTGGGATCGTTCCCACGAGGAAAATAGTCTGACTTACTTTATTGTATTACTATGTTTGGTGATAACTTCATTAGAAAGAAAGTAAAAAAAAACATAAAAATGTAAACAGGGGGGTTTGTATCTCCTATAAGTAAAAAGAACTAGAAAGAACTAACGAATTGAAAGAGACACTTAACAGTTTTAGAATTTGGCGTTTTAATCAATGATATCCAAAGTAACTACGGTTTACGTGTTCCCCACAGGTTCATTAACTTGATAATTTAACTATAACAATTCTTTCCTAGTATCTGCAGCAAGTGATGCTAAGTTATGTATTCTAAATCCTTGGTCCGGCATTAGAAAATCTCACTCCGACCGTGGTTCCGGCTCGTGTGTGCTCCTAACCTATCGTACCCCATATTAAGCATCGTATTCGATATTTGACTAAGTACTACATCGGTACCATCAATTACTAGCTAATTAGATAGTATACACTAAATCTATGGTGAATAATCTTTCCTTATTACCTCCTTGGTCCGGAAAGTAGCATTAAGGCAGGTTCTAAAGGTTGATCATCGGTTAAAAAGATCTTTAGCGAAAGAATTATAATACATGCAAGACACTATTCTTAGAATTGTTATTTTAGTAGGGGGGGTTTATCTCATGATTTGCCTATGGTTCCACAACCCTAGTTATGATGTTTAGTTATCATCGCCACGCATATTAAACACATATTCAAAATATTTAAATCAGATTCATGTATTACTTCAATGAGAAAAGAGTCAAAAAGTCCAAAAGATTGCTTGATTAATCAACAAAAAGTACTTGCAGAATATCCAAAGGATGCAAATCAAACAATATCATCAAGACTAATATGAGTTCTAACATTTAGATTCTAATTATTCAGGTGTCTAACCTAATTAAAGTGCTAACCTCAAAAACGAGGGGTTTTCGAATATTTATAAACACAATACAAAAACATAATTAAACAAGAATTCAATATGGAAATCTGCAAAACGCGGCTGGGTAGAGACCACGCGACGGAGAGTCGTGGTCATGACGGTAAAGTCGTGGACTCCGTCGTCCCAATGTGCATTTTCTCTGCTGCTTTTATTCCTTCCCCTCAACGGCAAGTGTGACGGACGTCATAGGGCCACAACGTCCGTCGAGGGGTCTCGTTTCAAAAGACTTGAACTCTTGGATTTGGTACTGGGATCACTTTCTTGAATCTTCACGACGGACCATGGCAGGAAAGGGACCCGTCATGGGCCATGACGGACCGTCACAAGCTCGTAATCCCACACTTGTCAGACTTCCACATCTTCCTTCAGCAGCTTCCTCTCAAAATCTCCGCATTGCTCTGGACAGATTCCTGCAAAACAAAGAAGAAACTTGTTAAAAATTACATAAAAAGAGCTTTTGGACACATCCTAAACTGGTTAAAGTATTAATTATTACCGTTGAAAGCCTCACGGGTATATCAACATTCCTCAAATTAAATTCGTGTGTGTCCTCGCACAGCGACGCAAATGACTCACACAACAATCTTTGTACAATAGGATTCTTGCTTACCTTTGCAATCATTTGGTATCATTCCCGCATAATCTCATCCAAAATCTATGCATGCTATCAACTTTAGGCTTGAATTTTGTGGGATTGAACATGACACAGACTCACCATGCCACTCAACACCTATCATCTTCAATTGCTACCGACGGTCGCTAACAGTCTAAAACGGTATTGCAACTAATGTCCTCACTTTAGGAACAAAATCCTCATTTTCACCCACAATGATTTCCAGTTTGAGTATAAGGGATATACATTTTACACTCGCCTCAGAACAAAGGCACACTTCATTTATACCTATGCCATAGCGTGCCCTTATGTTCATGCTTAAAGGTCGACTTACAACTTAGGCTACGATAGGACCTTTTTTAGCGTGTAACTAGGCTCAGGGTCAGTAGGGTACATTTTTAGATAACTCCTATGTGACTGTTTGACCCTCCTTCTGCACATAATCAGCTAAAGTTCCCTTCTTATCATCTTATCTCGCCCAGTCTCTCATATTCTTTCCTTTGCTCAATTTTCTCTTCTTTATCATTTGTGTAAGTGGACTTTCGTTCTTCTTGGTGTTTTTTTTTTTTTAAAAAATACTTTGAGTCACTTTAGCGTTTGGGTTCTGTCGCTTCTCTTCGGGTTCTGTCAACCTCACTTTCCAGAGATTCCTCGTAAATACCACCCTCAAATCATGTTTTGCCATGAGTTCAGGGACACCAGTACCCAAAGTTGGGTCAGGGCCAGGAACGAAGGTTGGTATAGCCACCCTCAAATTATCCTTTTGGCATAAGCTGAGGTGCCACATGTCCTAGGAGGGACAAGGCCAACAAGGTGTTCCCAGAAAGATCAGTTGGTTGTAAAAAAAAGGAAAGTCTAAAATTGCTCAAAAATCAAATGGTTTGAGACAAAGAAGGCTCAAAACTTCATTTGGTTCTTTATTTGGGTTCGAAATGGGGCTTTCTTGAATAAGGGCTATGATCCTTCCTAATGGTTTGTTACAGCTTCCTTTTAGCTGGACTAACCAGGCAAGTTCTAGCTCCGTATACAAAGTGACTATTCAAATTTCCCCTACTTCTCACTAACATGTCATCACTTTATACCAGATATTAGACCTAGTGTGAATTAAAGACTTAGGGGCAATGCAATGGAGTAACTCTATTTCATTGATTAGAGCCACACAAATTGATCAGTTACGATGCCCTAGTCATGCATTATTTTCAGTTTATAAGGATATCATTGCCAGCATGCTTCAGAGTTAAATATGGACTAAAAGATATATAAACTGCCGGTTTTTCGGACAAACAAAAAATTAATCAGGTCTTTTGGGGGAAAAAGAAATAAGGCAAGAAAAACCCCCAAAGAGGATAGTGAGTTGGGTATCAGACTTCACCCATAACAACTCTTTCCATTTACACCACCCCCAAACAAAAAAATATGCAATGTCCCACTGATAAAAAAAAATCTCAAAGATTAGTCGGGGTAGTTGTGAAGAACACATGTGGAGCATTAGCGCCGTTCGATCAACAAGAATGGTGGGTCCGGTTTCCCAGAACCCAAATACTCTGAACCGACACCCTCAGGGTTGTCCTCAGCAATCTGCCCTCGTGATTGCCCTACCACAGACACCGCACCCTCAGTAGGGCACTACCTGCGTGTCTACAGTACGGGAAAACTAGACGCCCAGCCGCTATCTGCGATGCTCTTGATCCGGTGTGCCTCCGCCTCAGCAAGTGAGGCTTCCTCGCAGCCATCCAACTCTCGGCGTCCTTCTTCCTTGCTCGCGCTCAGCCCCTAGACTCCTTCGCATTCTTAACACTCTCTCTCGGAGAAGAGGGGGAATGTCTGGAGTAAAAACAAAGCTGCCAATACAGTATCCCTAAGCAAGGCTCGACAGAATACGGGGAACTCTCGTATTAAGATCGTAATGATGTTGCACAAGACTGTCACTGCAAGCCTGAAAAGAGTTGACACTATAACGGCGGGGCTGTCCGGGCTAAAAACATAAATCAAAAGGCATCCTATCGCTGGTTCACTCAGCGAATCTTAGCGCGGCCATATGCCTCTCCTACGTGTGCTTCAGACCCTCAGCTATAGAATTCTGCATCACGGCTGGTGGATATGATGCAGAAACGAGTGGCCATTTGAGCCTCCAGTTTTGTACTCGAGCATAGTGGGGGGCTGGTGGAGGGAGATGAGGGAACGTGGTGCTGATGATACCGGGACAGACCTAGAACGGGGTAGTTAGGGGCTGGGAGGGTATGTGTGGCAGTCACGATGCATGGGCCACTTGTATACGCAAGATGTATGCTAGTGGTGGCATCTCTGGACGGCAATGGCCGTTGGTGCCAACATCCTTGGCCTCGTATCTGTGACGGCCGACACTCAAACCGGATACCTGGCGGGGTTCGCAATGATATATTTGTGCCAAATGGGCACACCTGCAGACCTGCAAAGGGCAAATGATATGCACGGGGGAAAGGGGTAGGTCGGCGGGTGACCTGTTGAAGGCCCGCTGTTGATGGATGCCTGGAGGAAGCCAGGAATGGTCCACCTCGAAGCCGGCTATCAGTGCTTCCAGCAGCAATGGCCGATCCCAGGTATATGTTATCGCAGCTGTGGGGGAAAGGCAGGCTGGCGCCCGCGCAGCAAAAGAAAAATTGGCGGACGAAGTGAGGTTGCCTTTTTGATGGCCTCCCTCGGCTGGTGACCCAACAGCACCTATCTGTCGAATGATGGTGCAGGGCCATTCACCTCTTGGTGGTCTCCCTCAGTGCGGAACTCTCTGTAGAATAGAAACTGTCCATCCATCACATTCTGCCAGCGATCGTAAAATTCGGAAGGGAGTGATGGGGGTCCCGAGTCGAATCTAACAAGGTCGCCGTATAGAAACGGGATAATGGGAGTAGGGAAATGTCGACATGAAGCACGGACTCGGAACTTGCTCATGGGGCCGGTTTAGAGGGAGCAGCTCGCCGGTCGATACGGGGATGGAGAGAGAGTCGCTACATAGGGCGGTATGGTATAGAACTTAGGATAATCTCATACGCTGTAGTGTCCCAATGGAGTTTCGTCCACTCCAAGCGATGCCTGTGAAGGGTTGTGAAGAGGTTAGGAATCCCGGCATCGTGGGAAAGGCTCCTGCTGAGTACCAGCCGGCCCAGGGTGACGTGTGCGGTCATGCCTCCTTTGTGTATTCAGGAACTTTTGCGTAGCGAGAAGTACACTTGAAAACTGGCCGTCGGACACACCACCGGTTTGGCTGGTCAG
>JAKWJA010000468.1:0-97969 GCA_027704765.1 Solanum habrochaites | reverse complement strand
GACAAAGAAACGACTGAGCCAGCCCATGGGGCTTGTAGCGGGGAGGGAGAAGAGCAACGGCAATAGGCCGTGGGAGAGGTCGTGGGAGACGTCCTCTAGAGGAAGAGGACAAGCACCTAGCCCATTTGACTAGGGCGGGTGACTCCTCCACCGACGAGGAGGTGATAAGTAGGGGGAGGAAGGGGAGAATGAACAAGGGAGAAGAATGGAAATGCCACCCACCTACCCAGATGATGATCAACCAAGTACTCGCTTATCTTAGGGGTTATCCGATCAGGGTCAGGCACCTCCAGTGGTGTCTCACCACCACCTCCGGTTTCAGAGGTACGACATGCGGAGACTATGGCTCCCGCATGGATGCGTCACGGGATAGGCACATTTCCACGTCTGAGAACTGGGCTATTATGACAAATGATCAGCATGAACTTTTCGTTAAGTTCTTGAAATTGAAACCTCCGTCTTTAAGGGCGTAGAATCAGAGGAGGCTACGATTTTCTGTTGATTGTCATGGCTAATACACAAGAGGGTATAGGAGACGGTTTGGCGTTGAGTTCGGAGCTATCAGTTTCAGGGAACGCCAAAAGTGGGGGCGGTCACAATATTGGGTCAACCAACAGACACCACTATGATTGGGAATCATTCTCTTATCTGTTTATGGAGAAGTAATCCCCAGGACTTTGAGAGATAGAAAAAGGGACGAGTTCTTGAGGTCTAGAGCAAGGGAGGTGACAGTTAAGGTATAGGCTAATTTCGGGCATATCCAGACGCCACCCCACTTTGTTTCAGTCCACCGAACGGATTCGCCGTTTTGTGAGGGTTTGAGGTCACCGAGTCGGATTTCGGCCCTTACAAGTAGCGGCACGGGCAACATCCTTCCAGAGGTGGTGGACTCGTGAAGAGGGTGACGAGGTGACCGCCCGCGACTTCACCACCGCCTCGGCACCCCGAAACGGTTCGACAGGGGACGGGCAGTTTAATGGTCTCACTTTAGCGGCCCGCCCCCTGGAGGGTGATCTTTCCGTTGTTGCTGCTGGTTTGCCCGGTCGTTGCTCTAGTTCTAACCATCTGCGAAAATAGAGTGAAGATGGTCAGATACCCAATTCGTAGCGCCCAGTAACCAATTGGACCTCAAGTAGAGCACGAAGAAGAATTTCAAGAGTGAAATTTCCTAAAGTTAAGCTTCTCAAGGGAAAGAAAGGGTCCCCTACCGTTCCTTAGCTCTACTAGACTGTCTTGTGTGAGAGACCAACGAACCTAAGGGCTCTGATACCAAGTTTGTCACGACCCAAATCAGGACGACGACGGGCCACCCACATTTACCCTCCTATGTGAGCGAACCAACCCATCCTACACATTACACATTGAATTATATTAACATAAAACAATGGAAGAACTTAAAGTAATAAATACAAAAGAACAATTCAATAAACTTCTAAAATTCAACATCTATTAATTCCTCCAAAATCTGGAGTCAATCATCACAAGACATCTCATGATCAAATTACAAACTAGGAGTATTCTAGAACAAAAAAACTAAAAAGCTAAGCTAGTCCATGCCGGAAGTTCAAGGCATCAGGACTTGAAGGAAGAGAACCCAGTACAAGCTAGACGCATTAGCTCACCATTGAATTTCCGATAAGTGAAGGACGGACTAGATTGCTGGTGTTGAGTTGAAAGTTGACTGGAACCGTTTGCTGCATACCACAAATTAACAAAGAGGAAAACATAAAAGTAGGGGTCATACAACCACACGTACTGAGTAGATATCATCGGCTAACTCAAATAGGGAACAGTAACAACATGAATTCATCAATAACTACAACCGAGGTCACACATGAGGACTCAAGCATCAATACCATACTCTTTGGAAATAAGTCATTAGATTGAAGTATATTAATTATCTTTCAAGATTCATATCTTTATGTCATCTTGTGTCGGTAAGTGGACACTCCGATCCTCTATCTAATCCTGGTGCCGGAACGTGGCACTCCCTATCTCATTCTATCCTGGTACGGAACGTGGACCCGATCCATATTATACCTGGTTGTCGGAACTTCGACACTTCCGATCCTCCATATTTTATCCTTTTTTTTCTTGGTACCGGACGTTTTGTTGCATTTACTGATCCTCATATTTTCATCCTCGGTGTCTGGAAAGTGACACTCCGATAGCTCAGCATTATTATCCTAGGGTTTGTCGGAACGTGACACTCCGATCCTGATATATTCATCTTGGTACGGAACGTGGCACTCCGATCCTCATATTCATTCGATCCTGGTGTCGGAACGTGACACTCCGATCCTCATATTAATCATGGTGTCGGAACGTGACCACTCCGATCCTCAATTCTATCCTGGTACGGAACGATGGCACCGCATCCCTATTCATTCTATCCTGGTGCGGACACGTGAAACTCCGAATCCTCATATTCTGATCCTGGAGCGGGTACCGGGAACGTGGCACCCGATCCCCTAATTCATACAAGCTTCTTTTACACTAGGCATAATCATTCTCATTATATAATTTATCAAGCCTTCTTTCATACAAGATCATCATTCTCATTATATAATTTAGCAAGTGAATTCGGGTTCTTTCAAGATGGGATATTCAATAGCATTCATCATGCTTTTGTTAATATCACAATTTATAATCATAATCATGCAAGCATGCCATTTAAGCACCCATAGCAGGGTTTACAATACTAGTCAACAAATAGTATTCATATTAAGAGTTCCACTAGAATTATCGTAACATTAAACCATAACCTACCTCCAACGAAGAATTGAGATCAACAAGCTGATCTTCTCAAAATCGCCGTGCTATCCTATTCGTCTCTCTCTCTTGATCGATTCTCTATCTCTCTTGCTGTCTTTCTATTTGTTTGGTTTTATTCCAACCCTCTTTTTTACCCTAATTAATATATAATTAAGAATAAGATGGCAATAATAATCCACTAATTAACTTTAAGGTTACCCTCTTTTAACCCCCCAAGTAATTAGACCTATTATATAACCCTCATCGATAATTAAGGAAAGGAAAGAGATAGTAAAAACGACCCTTAAAAACGTGTAAAGAAATCGACCCGAAATGGGATTGCGTGCCCGGCCGGGCCGTCGCAGCCTATGCGACGGTCCGTCCTGCGTCCGTCGTATGCCACAGAAACTCATTTTTTGGTGGATGGCCTGTGACGGCAAGTCGCGTCATGCGAGGTCCGCCATGCCACTCCGGTCACGACGTTCAGAGAGCGATTTTCATACCCAATTTCAGATTTTCCTAAGTGTTTGAAAGACACCTCCCCGACGGTCGTCGTGCCTGTGACGGTCCGGCGTGGCCTCGCTTAACTCTGCCAGTTGTTTCCAAGAATAAAATATGGCTCAAAACGACTAAAAACAGGTCGTACAGTTGTTTATATACGTATTAGATGAAAGTAATTTTTTAATTATAAGCATTTATATTACAAACATTTTGCTTCATCGATATATGTGTTACATTACTTATTCTTTGCCATGTGTTTAAACTTAGATTTCAAGATGTTGAGTTAGCCTAGAAGCAATTGGTAGACGAAGCCTGATTCATTTATTTTAGATTATTATTTGTGTTATTTATTTTTACTTGTAATGTTTTACAAAATATTTAATTCTCCTCTATAAAAATTGAAATTGGGGTATCGTTCACAAAGGGGAGGGAGATTGCAGATTATATGCAAATTTGCAATATTTTTTTTGTGTTAAAAAGACATATGCTTATAGGTTTAAAATAGTTTTTGCTTCATCGTATATGTGTTTTTTTTTAAACTTTCCATAGCGAAAATCATAGGAATCATAAGTAACTCTATAGCTAATCGTATGATTAAAAGGATTCAAAGAGCTTTAATTGTTAATTGGTCCCTTTTTGGTTAATATGAATTATGATTATATCATCAATATGTGTATTTAGAACTCATTGCATTAGAATTTAATTAAATAAGATTGTACATTAAACTCCCTAATAATTTTCAGCAGGTTTGTATAAACTAGAAAATCCATCAATATTTTCAAATCTATGAAAAAAAACAATTTTCTGTGTACATTACTATTTTGTGTTTCTTCCTAAAAATTGTCAAACTGATTTGCCTATAAAAATTTGGAAAAAAAATAATAGTTCACTGGATTTCATTGTTAATGTATTGTAGTCCTTCATCCATAGAATCCATTCAAAACAACAATTTCAAACTACAAATCCCCAAAAGCTAGAGTTCTATTCCAAACTCATGTATCCTTTAAAAATAGTTTAAAACGATTTAATTATAATATGTATACAAATATTTATTTCCTACATATTTATGTTTAAATACCCAAGAATCCATGAAATTCCATATTTCTCAAATGTGATCTTGTGATGTGGATGTGTTGATTATAAAAGAATGATACAAAAATATACATGTAGTGTTTGGGTTACTTGAATTTTGATTATATCAGTGTCAATTATAAAGAATTCTAGCTTGATTTAATATGAAATTTGATCCTTGAATGGCAAAGTATGAGAGTTATACATGATTATGAGGTTTAGATTTATGTTTTAAGAACACTTTACAAGTAAAGTTATTATGATTATGATCTTGTTGTGTGTTGATTGAAAGAGTATTACAATTTACACACATGTGTATGAGTATGCACTTATGTGAAATTCTCATATTATGATGATTCGAAGGTTGAAATGCTTTTCTCACCTATTTGAATATGATATTTATGTGTGTACATAGGGACGATGAAAGACAATTCTCACTCATAATTTAAGAGTTATCGTATGAATTATGTCGAATTGATTGTTAAGATATTCTTCTCCGATTATGAACTTAAGTCATGACTTAATACGTAATCCGTGATATTTAATGTTTATCACCAAGAGGATATTTTTATGAGATGGAAGACATCACGCTAGTTGAACCGAAGTTTCTATGAGCAATCTCTTGGAATGGGAGCTCTCCTGTTAATAGAGGATGGGTTTTCTAGTAGTAATCCCCTTATTTCATCAACTATATTCCTTGATAGGTCATTACATAGTGAATCCACCAAAGCTAAGAATATGGCTCAACCTTAGGAAAGTATAATAATTCTTTTCGGTGTGGGATTCACCAACTTTCATGTTTAGCTCACACGATATCATGTCATTTAAGGCTTATTTTGTGGCGACCCAATTTCTCGAGTCATGATGGTACCTACTATACCTCACCATTAGGTAAGACAACGCGAAACCCAGAATATCAAGTATTAACGAAAGGGAATAAAGTAATGAAAACAATAATCTAAACAAGGACAACAAGGCGAAAGCAAACGAAAATATACATACACAGTCCCTCCCAGAACTTGGAAGTGACTAGTATATAGGTATATAATAAAGAGTACAAGTCCAATAATTGGAGCACAACAAAGTTCGTCTCAAAAGAAGCAAGACTAGCTAAAAGAAAAGTAGGAGACATAACAAACCCAAAACTTCAAGTGGTCACCCTCGTCTCCGAGCCACAGCTGCAACAAAAGGCTGGAACTAATAAGTAGGGATAGTTGATATTGGGACCTGTATCATGAAATTTATGTAGAGCGTAGCATGCATACAAAAACAACATCTACTTATTAGAATAAAGGGCCAACTGACTAAAAAAGGTAAAAACAATAAGAAAGGATAGAATCTAGACAAAGATAGGTCAAATTGGGTATGAAAAGAAAGCAGACAAGCATACAAAAAATAAACTAAGTAACATTAAACTAAACCTGGACCCCATAAGCCTAGAAGGTACACTCATGCACAAGTTTAAAGAAAACCTGAACGAACGCCTAAAGCCTAACAGGTATAAAAAAAAAAGCTAAGTCTATTGAGAAAGAAGAAAATCGTGCTCCCAACCCAAAGTAACCAAGACAATCCATTAGCCTCCAGCCAGCAAGCAGTGCACTACCAGCCTAACTAGAAAGAGTGACCCTAGCGGGCACCCTACCAAACAGTCAACTTGCAGCCCAGCTAGAGAGAATGACTGAGTGTGAGGTTGATATCGGGAGTCGTTCTACCATGCACTCAGATCCCAACCCAGGTATATAGAGTGACCCTGGGGGCAATTGCTGAAATCACCGAGTTTACTCAGCTAGCGATATGTTCCCACCCCTGCTAGAAAGAACGTCCCCGTTGAAGATGGTAACTCCAAGAGGATTATATCCTACAACAACCATCATGGAACACTGTCCACTCTGAGAAATAATAGAAAAGACCCCAAACCTATAATACCTTAATCTGACACCTTTAGTGATGCACCGAACATTCAAGCACAAGATGCAATTGCAGAATTTGAGGGAGAAGATACAGAAGAGAAACAAAAAATGATAGCGCCTAATCTAAGGCTCAAAACTATGATACTGAAGTCAACTACTCTAGTCTACAACGAGCTAAGTCATCCGAACAACTTTGCCAGCAAGTCAAGGCTATCCACCCCATATGGGTCGTAAGTCTAAAGAAATAGTAGCCTAACTTAGACTAAGGACATCATCATCAAAGTTAAGGATGATCAAAGCATATAACACACAACACACATGCCTACAATAACATTTAGCACATAAGCATACAACTGCACTAACCGCGTAAACCTGGTACTACATCCGAAATACGGCTAATCGATCCTAACATAACATATCTAATCAAAGTAAAGTACGAACACTAATGTCTTGAGAAACTAGCTATAAAGTACATTTTCAAGTGTTTGAACTTCCTAGTAGGAACACTAATGTCTTGGTATAAACCTCCTGGCTTGTGATGCTCAACTTTCACTTGTTATCAATTTGACACTTAGCGACAAATCAAGCAATATCGTTCTTTATCCCATTCAACTTATAGACCTCCCGTCAATTACGGTAAATCTCGGAGGATCCTTTGTGAATGGAATACCAAGAATAATGGGCCTCTTAAAATATTTGTTCCCTCTAGTCATCCATATTTGGAACACATAAACTACCTTCTTATCTATCTACACCATCTCTTTATTTGGAGAATACCTCGACAGATTTCTTAAGCATCATTTCATTCAATTCTTTGAACCTTAGATCAAGAGCTTTTTCGGTTTTCACATTACTCACCAAAGAAGATTTGGAATAATTGTGAACCATAACACAACCATTGAAGTCCACTATCTTAACACGTATTTCGGTTAATCTATGACAATTTAAACCAAAATCTTTTTTTTTCTTAGAGATAAGCAATGCTACACATAGACGACTAAGAGCATCCACAGCCACATTAGCTTTACCAAGCTTATAAATATCACTCATTTCTTAATCCTTCAATAACCCAAGTCACGTTCTATGATTAAGAAAATATTACAAATTCTTATGGTTGGCAAAATCATCTATATATACTCGATACAAATAGTGTGCAAAAAATTGTAAGGATTAAACGACCGCCACCAATTAAAGGTCTTGACTAGGATAATTCCTTTTATGGATTTTATGTTTTCCTGAGTCATAGGTCATAAATTTCCCATTTTGTATAAGAATACACCCTAGACCAATTCTTCAAGCATCATAATAGACAAAAAAAATCATTCGTCCCTTCCGTTCAGGTCAACAGCAATAGTAGAAGGAATCCATATTTTGAAACCCTTGAAATCTTTCACAAAACTTCGAGACTATATGATCTTACCTTTCTTTTGAGTCAGCCGTTATAGGAGAGGCAATAAAATTGAATCTTTCAATAAAAAAATTCAATAGGTACCAGCCAAACCCAAGAAATCTTTAATATATCAGAAAGAGTTAGATCATTTATGAAAACTCTTCACCGCATACTTCTTATTAGGATCTACATCAATACCTTTACTCGAAACAATATGTTAAAGAAAATCTACATACACTAACAAAAAATCACATTTGCCAAACTTTTCAAAGAGTTTTTGGTCCTGAATAATTTGCAATATGATCCTCAAATAATCAATATGTTCATCCTTACACCTTGAGTAGATAAAAATATTACTATTGAACACAATCGCAAACACGTCAAGGGATTGTCTAAAAATCCTACAGCGGGAGCACTATTCAACCTTAATGACATTACCAAAAATTCATAATAACCATACAAAGCTTGAATGTCATCTTTGGAAGTTCATCTATTTCAATACTGTATTGGTGATAACTAGGTCGAAGATAAATTTTAGAGAAATAAGTTTCTCCTTGAAGTTTACAAAATAAATGATCTATCCTTTGAATACAATACTTATTATTAATGGTAACATTTTTCAAATCTCAATAATCAATAAACATACGAAGAAAATCATTCTTCTTTCGAACAACTAAAACTGGAGTACTTGATGGAGATATGCTTTTGACGGATGAAACCCTTATCTTATAAATGTAAACCTTTATGGTATAAATCTTTCAATTGTTGTTTCAACTTCTTATGTTTTGCCAAATCCATATGGTAAGCAGGGAAAAATATTCGTTGCATATTTGGGAAGAGTTAAATACTGATGTTTATTTCCTGCTTTGGAGAAATACAGGGTAGATCATCTGGGAAAACATCCAGAAATTCAGTAATAATAGAGACTGAATCGAGAGAATGGATTTCGCAATATACATACTCACCCTAACTAGATGGTTAGTCTAACCCTTAAAAATCATCTTTATAGATTTAAGATACGATACAAAGTTGATCGTTAGTACCAGAATTTCCCCTATTTTTCTCTTGGATAGGCTCATTGGGGAAACTAAAAACTAGATGCAATCCTGATTTATACATCAAATAAAGCATAACATGAGTTAAAGACAATTCTATACAAACGATAAAACACAAGTATTGTAACACTCCAGAAATAATGAGGCAAAAGCTAGAGTTTAATGAAGGGTCTAGAGTAAAGGAAGTGGGCAAGGGCTAAGGGAGAGAACTAGGGCAGTCCACTCTCCCCTAGACTATGATTTAGTGACCATGACCACCATTATGGCTCATGATGTAGACCACAACTGATGGTATTATCCATGGTGGTCTAGGAAGTGTTCTTTCCAAGATACCCAAAGTGAGACCCTCCTCCATGAGCCACTCGACGGTTCATAAAGGCCACAAAGGGCAGTGGTCGTGGTCATTGTATTCACTTAGCCACAAGTGGAAAATTCATGAATACTTATCCACTTCCTTAAGGTCCACATAGGAGACCACGATTCATGCAGCTTCTCGTGGTCCCTGGGCAGGTCACTTAAATTAAGGTGTATTTTTGGAAGTTCCTTTTTAGATTGATATAGTGTGAGGTCATTTTTCCTTAGTTTATACACCCCAATTAGCATCGTGAGTAGGATAATTATTCTGAAGGATTTTATATTTCTTTGAGGAATAGGCAATAATTTTCCCATATTTTATTAGCACATATCCTAGAAATCTTCTTGAGGCATCATACTATACGAAAAAAACGTTCATTTATTTTGGTAAGGTCAACCCGGAAGTGGAAGTAAGTTTATCTTCACAACTCTTGAAAACTCTTCTCACACACATAAGATAATATAAACTTATCTTTCTTTTAAGTCGAAGTAGTTATTGGAGAGGTAATCCAATAGAATCCTTCAACAAACATTCTATAGTACAAAGAAAAATGCAAGAAACATATGATAAGTGAAAAGGTTAGAGGTTTAGGTCAAATCTTCAGCGCATTCATCTTCTTAGAATACACCTCAATACCCTTAACTGAAACATTATGACCAAGGAAACCTCCAGACCTTAACTAAAATTCACATTTTCTACACTTTGCAAAGAGTTGTTGCTCCTTATGAATTTTCAACATGATCCTCAAATGCGTAATATTCTCATCCTAGATCATTGAGTAGATAAAAATATCAGAAATGAGCTAGATCATAAACATATCAATGTATTTTATAAACACCCAGTTCATAAAATCCATAAAATCCTTCAGAGAGTTAGTCAACCCATATGACATTACCATAAACGCATAATGACCATAATTAGTTATAAGCATCTGTTGAATGTCATAATCTTTCACCCTCAACTTGATAAACTAATGAAAGATTTTCTCTGGTGCCCTAACTTCTCCTCGATGTTTTTGCCATCCCCTTCTCTCTCCTGGTCAGGGCTCTTATTCTTCGTAGTCCCCCCCCCCCTTTTCCTCCCCGCTCCTCGCTACACCTCCGGAAGAGAAAACCCTCCTTCATTTGCCACTGCCCCACCATTAATCACGCTCTGGAGATATCCGTGGTAAGATGCACCCTTTATCCACCATATGTGCCTTGTCTTTCACCTTCTTCCGTTTGTCGCACACCACGTGTAGGAGGAGTAAATAGTTGTTGCGTATTGGCTCGGTCCTGATGAAGCTCTTCCCACTGTTAGAGGCCTCATGGGGACCCCCTCTCGGCCCCCCATTCCGTATAGTCCGTCATACAGGGCCGCCTCCACGCAGCGTGCCCAGCACTTCTGATCTACATCTGCCACTTAACTCGATTTTCGCTCCGGACCCTGAGCACTCTATTCTAGCTTTAAGTCCGCTCTCCCCTTCGACTTCGGCAAACTTTCTGTCCCCTTTTCTCTCCTTGATCGGATCCTTCGGGACTTGCCCTTGCCTCCCCGCGGTTCCCCTCCACCTCGCTGCATAACCTGCGTTCCGCCCCCCTCCCCCCCCCACCCTTCCCTCCCCAGTTTCTGCCCCACCCCCGCTCTTCGTAGGCACCCCCCTCGCCCTCCCCTTGGGGAATTGCGAGTGCCGGCCCTCGGGTCCGGGTACCACGGGAGAGGGTCTCTGCTGTCCTCGTCCCTCGCACGCCTGGGCCCCCCGCCCCCTTTGCTCCTGCGGCGCCCCCCCCTCCTCGTTTGGTGCTAGGGGGTCGGCGTTGGTCCCCCCCCCGTCCCCAAAGTGCGCCTCCCCTTGCGCACTTATCTGCTCGTGCCGGCCCCCCGGGCAGTCCGCTCGGTCGTAGGGTCCCTCTTTCCCCCCCACCCCGACAGGAGGGGGGCCAATTAATGCCAAACACATAATACACCTGCTTCCTGTCCCTCCCCGGCCATCCGGCTTGTGCCCCCTCTCTGGTCCCTAGGCGTCCTTTCCCTCCCGGGTCTTCGCCGTTTTCTTTTAGCTGGGTTCCCCGTCCGGTGTTTTTTTGTTCGTTATCCGAATATGCTCTGCTTTACGGTATACCCCCTACCCCCTGATCTGTTCCCACCCCACATCCCCTTCTCACCGTCATTTTTCCCCACCCTTTCCCCCACCCCATCGCAACACAGTCCGAGAAGCACCAACACGCCGCAGAACGGCGCCGCGCGTGGACACGAGACGGTCCCCGCAGTCGCGTCTTCCTCCTACACCAGCGTCCATTGACTTTCATTCATACGTCATGATGGTCCTTATCCTCGCCCTCCATTCCCCCCCCACCCCCAAATTTCAAACACCGAGTAATCAACAGTTCGGAGGTTTATTCAAACACTCCTGGCTCGTTTCAACCTCTTTTACCGACCTTGAATTGAAAACACACACCACACCACAATCAACCATCCTCAAGGTTATACAAGTCTTCTGTCCTCCGGTTTGATGTTTCCATTTACATCCATGACCATCTGCACCACACAACTCTCCATAACATGCTCGGAAGACGAGTCCGCGGTGTGTGCTTCTAACAACGACTGTGCGAGTAACCCAATTAATGCCTGTAGCACTTGGGACCTTCCTTGCCATATGATTCTAGAACTGAACAAAAAATACATGAATGTAGATGTTCTGTAATATGATATTTGACTTGATTGGAAAAGTACTAGGCGTTATGCTGGGATTTGGAGGTGTTATGGCTAGGATTTAAGACAATTTCAAACGTAACCGTGATTAGATTCCTGACTTTGGCTCGTGCTGTAAGTCAACAAGGGTACTCTTACACCTTTACACACTACACCTTATGTACTGTCTAGGAAACTCCTGCAGCGGACCGAAGTTTTTCACTACATCATAACTGATTCTCAAGGTTGGCAGCTTTTATCACCTACATTATTATTACTATTCGTATCGCCGAAGACGGGACGATGAAGACTATTCTACACTGATTTCGAGTTATCTATGAATGCATGAATTACTTGTTAAAGAAATTCTAGATGAATACTGAACGTAAGTCTGACCTGAATATGTAAACACTTTTGTTTATAAAGTTTAGCGAAGCGGATATTGAGTTGATATGAACGACCATGGTTAGTTGAAAGAGGTTTCTCGGAGAAATCTCTTAGGATGGGAGCTAACACGTTAGTAGAAGATGGGGTTTGTAGTAGCAATCCCCTATTTCATCAAACTTATTATACACCCATCCCCCCCGATAGGCTTTTTGATAGTGATCACCTAATTAAGAATATGGTTCAACTTAAGGAAATGGAACAATTTAGCTTAATGCCGTGTGGGACCCCGTCACGAATTCCATATTTAGGTCACACGGTCTAATGTTGGTTAAGGCATATTTTGTCATGACCTGAATCTTCTAAAGTCGATGCTGGAAACAGTGGACTATACCTAACCATAGGGGTAAGGTCAGGGACGCGTAACCACATAAGACATCAAGTATGCATATAACAAGGAAATAACTATCGAAAAGAATAATCTACACAAGGACAACAAGGAAGAAGCAAATGAAAAATTATATATACAGCCGTCCTCTCAGAAACACTAAAGGAAGTTGTAGTAAATAGGATAGTACTAAGTGATAAGTTTCCCATAAGTGGAGCACAACAATGTTTGTCCCAAAAGCAACAATACTGGCTAAAAGAAAAGAAGGTGACAGGACACAACCAACCACATACAGTGCGCTTCCTAGTCGCTGGAGTTACTAGTTTTTTTTGAACAAAAAAAGGATGGAACTAATCACTGTGATAATTGATACTGGACCTCCATAACGAAATAGATGTAGAGCGTAGTATGCATAACAAAAACAAAAGTACTCGGTAGGCATCGAGGGACGACTGAATAAAAAGAAAGGATAAAAATCCAATATGAAGATAGCTCAGAAAAAGATAGGTCAAAGCAGGTATGAAAAGAAAGCACACAGGTATACAAGTAATAATCTAAGTAACATTAAACTAAACATAAATGGAACCCATAACCTTTAAAGGTACACTCATGCACAAGTTTAAATAAAACCAGTACAAACCACCAAAGTATGAGAGGAACCAAAAAATCCTAAGACTATTAAGAAAGAAGAAAATTGAGCTCCCAGCCCAAAGTAACCAAGATAATCCATTATACTCCATTAAGACAGCAGTGCTCTACCAGCCCAACTAGAAATAGTGCCTTAAGGGGAACCTTACCAACAGTACATCCTAGCTAGCTGAACGGCGAAACGCGATGAGGTTGATATCAGTAGTCGTCCTACCATGCACTCAACTCCAAACCTAGCAATAAGACGTGACGGGGACACCAACTACACACCACAATCTAGCCACAAGAAATAAAGCCTTGGGGGAAATTGTCGAAATCACTGAGTTTACTCAGCCAACGATATGCTCCCACCCAGCTAAAAAGAACAGCCCCATGCGGCGATGTTATCTCCAAGAGGATCTAATCCTACAATAGCCATCATGGAACACCGTCCACTATGTGAAATCATACTAAAGTGTCAGCCTAATACCTAATTCGAAGCTTTAGTTAATGACACGAACCATTCTAGAAAAAATTGAGCTTTCGAATTGCGGGATTGAGGGAGAAGATACATAAGTGCAACAAAAAGTTATAGGCTTACTATTAAGGCTTCAAAACATATTAGACTAAGTCCAACTACTAAACCTAAAAAGGAGCGTAAAGTCATACCCGAAACAAGTCGAATAAGAAATCAGGGTTATCTAGCCGACACGGGTCATAAGACTAAGGTAACACAAGCCTAACCTAGACATAGGATATAATGATCACAGTTAAGTATGAACAAAGCATATAACACACAACATACATGCCTACAATAAAATTAACACATAAGCATACAACTCTATACCAGTTAAAATGGTACTAAACCCGAAATAAGGCCAATTGATCCTAACATAACATATCAAATAAATGTAAAGTATGAAGATGGTACCCACCCCGAATTCACTCCAATCGATATTCTTTTAAACTGTTAAGCTCAACTTATTAGAAAGACAGTCGTAGTCTATCTTAAGGCCAATAGTGCATGCTCCAAATAACTTTGCAAGAGCTTTTCCTTTCCGAACAACCCTTGGACACTATCACTCAAAAAATATAGGATCCCAATGTTAAAATGGGCGTTAAGATGGCAAAATCACAAAAATTGAAGATAGGAAATTTTTTTTGAGTTAAAACGGGAATTGTGATACTGTAGACACCCTTTCGAAGAGATACTACAACTTGATAAGAAAACTAATTTAATATTGGATATTTAAAAAATATTACGAGGAAAATGAATAAATACCAGTTGAGTGATAAGTTTCATAACACATAATTTAGTTAAGGATATGAATCTGACCCATTATGAAGATTTAATTTAGTTCAAAGTTTATATGGCTCAAATTTTAAACTAACGACGAAAAATACTCTCGATATGTATTAAGAAAAATCGATAAGATTTTCGTGTCTATATTATCTTCACACTGAAGGATGAAATAAAAAAAAATATTTACCAACTTTTGAGTACCGAAATCAGCGAGTTGATGTTTCACACGAACTTAGAAAACATAAAGAAATTTTGTATTTTATAAGTTTGGGTTCACACACCCCAAAAAATTATAAAAACGAATAAATGTACTTATATTACAACCCATTATGACATGACCAAATAAGCCTCAAAATTTCATGTAAATATACAATACATATATCATGTACAAGTCCCAAGGTTTATACAAAATATATATATATATATGCAAGTGTGATCTTCCTTTAAGGCTTTCAAAACCTCCATCTTCAATGACAAACTTCAACCGTCCTCTTGAACATTCCTTACTATAGAAACAACTATCACTGAGCATAAAGCTTAGTGGTGTAAAAACTATAGATCAGGAGCCCTTAGATTCACCAAGTCAACATACTCAAGTCAACTGTAGCATATTTTATTAGCTAGAATTAGTAAAATAATAAAAACAAGACGCAAAAAGTATCATATGGTTAATTAAAAGTCACGTCAATACCGTCCATACAAAGTTTCCAGAGGTTACAATAACATTACTCGCGAATATCTACATATGTCGTCAAAAAAAAGCACTAAGCAATATCAAGAAAGTCCATCACCCTGCATAAGGAAGTGTAAAAGCCCAATAATAAAGAGAACCAAGAACCATATTAAAAATGGCTTTATAGTTCGTTTATTAAAAGGACATCTCCAATACTTAAGACAAATGAAAAATCCTGAGTCAAGATGGAAATTTATATGGGTCGATAGGAATGCAAGTAGTGACAAAGTCACCGCCACAAGAAGCACAGAGTTCTGACAAGAATGCCAAATGATAAAACAATCCGTACAAGTGGGTGAGTTACCAAGAGTCCTTAACATCTTAAACAACAACAACATTACAATGCAAAGTGACAACAGGTAATAAATGTACCAATATAAACTTTAAGACATACCAACAGGCAAATATAGTACAAGAACAAGTTTATACAAAAACCTCAACGCTTTACCAAAGAAACATTCCCACACGACTTAAAGAGTTCAAACCGTATACCTACCAACGTATGAAGATCCTCAACTTGTTCACGAGTATATGAAACCTTAAAAATACAATTAAATAACTTATTTAATTTTTAGTATCACAATAATGTCGAAGTAAGACAGGACAATCATCACAAGTAAGCCTAGCCTGCATATTTACGACTAAGCTCCCAAAACAGTGATTTACCCAACAAAATTACTCTATGTCACAACTTAGTTTTGAAACAGAAAAACAACAAATTGGACTTTATATCCTCAATAAAAGATGTAGGTCCATATATTAATCTTTCAAATAATCAAGAATCACCTCAAAATACGCCTTATAGAAAAAGATATAATAAAAACACTAACAGTTGTACAGACAGGATTTCTAATTCCAATAGCTGGACAGATTTCTTCCTATGTTGCATCCCATATTAGGAATTGATAACAGCAAAACTAGAGTTTTCCATAGCATAAGAGTTGTAGAACTACGAGATATATTTCTAAATCATATTTATTCATTGTGAACGAAGTTCTATAAGACAAGATATTCTTAAAGTACAAAAGACTACCCAGTTAAGAAACGTATTTTTATCTATCCACTTACAAAAGAGTTGCGTTGGTGTCGCATTCACCCAAAACAGAAGCCACTTTTTTATATTTGTTTTTGAAGACAAAACTTCTTAGATCATGTTTTACTGTTCTATACTTAGAACAGGACAATACCCCAAAAGCGGTGTAAATATATACGTAAACAAAATGCTCCTGTTACCTCTACACATGTCAATTAAAGGGGTGCACCTAAAACTAGTTGGCTACCGAAATCCTATATATATAGAGAATATCTATATCTATAATCTATATTATATATAATTTCTATATATTCCATTGTTATATACCGTATACACCGTAACCCTCCAATATCTGTGTAAATATTAATAGGAAATGATCCATCTCGGCATCAATGCATAAACTACGATAACACTTTATGGAAGAACGTTATCCCTCCCCTTCACAATATACTCCCCCTCTTTTCTCACTCTCTTTTTTCATCTTTTTTATTTTTTTTTTCCTCTTTCTCCACACCTTTCCTTTTCTTTTTTTTTTTCCTTTTTTTTCCCTCTTTCCCTTCTCCCCTCCTTTCTCTTTTCCTTTTTCTCCTCTCTTCCCCCACTCTTCCTTCTTTCTTCCTTCTTTTTCTTTCCCCCCTCCCGCCTCCTCCTCTTTTTCTCTCCCTTTCCCTCTCTTTTCTCCTCCTTCCCTTTTTCTCCCTCTCTCTTCTTTTTTTTTTTCCTTTCCCTCTCCCTCTTCTCTTTTTTATCCTTTCACCCTTCACCTCTTCTTCTCTTTTTTTTTTTTTTTATTCTTTTTTTTTTCGCAGTTCTACTCTCCCCCTCCCCCTTTTCTTTTTTTTTTTCCACTCCCCCTCCCTCCTCTCTTTTCTTACCACTCCAACTTATTTCACTTTTTTTACCTATCTCTTTTTTTTCTTTTTTTTTTTTTTTCTTTTTTTTTTTTCCAACCCCTCGTTTTTTCTATGGTATTTGTTGTATTTTTACTTTGCTACAGAAGAATTTTGTGACCTTCTTTCTCCCTTTCCCTTCTTTTTTATACCTTCTCTCTCTTATTTTTCTTTTTCCCTTTTACATACTCCCTTCTCTTCTTTTCTTTTCCCCCTTTTCCTACTTTCGTTTCTTTCCCCTTTCTTTCCTCCCCCACTTCTTTCTTTTCTTATCCCCTTTTCCCCCTTCATCTTTTTTTTTCTTTTTTTTTTTTTTTCCCACTTTCCCTCCTCTCCAACTCCTCTTTTCTTCCTTTCCTTTTTTTTTTTTTCCTTCATTTCCTTTCTTTTTTGCCCTTTTTTTTTTTTTTTTTTTTTTTACTCTCCCCGATTCTTCTTTTCTTATTCCTCTTTTCTTTTTTTTTGTTCTATTCCCTACGTTTTCTTTCTACTTCTTTTTTTTTCTGTTTTTTTTCATAAAGTATCAGAAAAATTTCAAAAGTCCCCAAAATGAGAATAAAGCATATTTAGATCTTAGGGCTGTTACTACTCTATCCTCTGAAAGGAAGTGGTGTCCGATATTTATCTTAGACTAGTCCCGTAACAAATGTTGATATTGAGTCCTCATGTCTTCTCATTTCTCCCAGGTGTTCATTTCAAGATGGTCATTCAAGTACCTTAGTTAAGGGGAATTCTCTTGATCCTAAATCTGCTTTTATTTCCCTGTGCTTAGATAGGATAGGTTCTTCATCAAAAGTTAAGTGGCCTTCACCTCAAATAGATTTAAACTGAAAGACCATGGCGGATCAGAATCGGTATCTTCTAGATAGAAAACAGGAAGACATTGTATATCTTGTATAACTCGGGTGGTATAAAACTAATTTATATGAAACGGTCAAACCTTTCAAAGGATATCATTAAGGTGAAATAATTGGGGACTAAGTTTTCCTTGTGGCTAAATCTCAACATCTTTTTCAATAAGGACACCTTAAGAATACTTTTTCCAACTTATAGCATGCAATCTATTAGGTCGCATACGACTTTATCTATCCGACGAAATATTTAAATGATCGGATAATTTAAACTTGTACTGGATTATGAACCACTGTGTAGGAACAAATAAGCTTTCTTTCACCAATTTCACTCCAAACAAGAGGGTTGAATTTATCCGTCTCAGTCTTTATAGAAGTCATTCTAGTACTTGATTGGTAGTTATGGTAAGAAAATTCTATCAAAGCAAGTTTTTTCCCAACTACCCTTCAAAACTCAATAATGCAGCTCGAAACATATCCTACCGAAATTTGGATATCTCTATGGTTGGCCAGCCTGTCTAGGATGAAAGAAGGCAAAATTTTTTCAATTAGCACAAGGTTTTCCGGCAAAGCTGCCCTAATGTAAACTTGGTCTCGAGCAGATAATTAGATACAGGGATCCATGTAGTCGTAAATCTCATTAATGTACAACTCGAATAACGCTTCAATGTGAGTATCATTTTAATTTATAAGAGGAGAGCACTCTTTGTTAGCCGATCAACGATCACCAATATGGAATCATGATTTCACTGAGTGCGAGTAAGTCCAAAAACAAGGTCCATAGTTATTCTCTCCCATTTCCATTTTGGTATCGACAAGGGCTGTAATAAACCAACCGGGACTTGGTGTTTAGCCTTTACTTGTTGACAAACCAAAAATTTTGAAATGAAATCTTCTATGTATCTCTTTATACCAATCCACCTATATTTTTCTTTGATAATTTGTACATCTTTGTACATCCAGGATGCATTGCATATGGTGAAGTATCTCTTTCATTGAATATTTCTCACCTCAAGTTGTCATCATTAGGACCTAAACATACTTGGAAAAATATAAAACAATCTTGTTAATGTAAAATAAAGATTCTCCCCATTTTGGACCTCTCTAGTCAATTTTACAAGTTTCTCATCTAACTTTTTTGCTTCCTTCACTTGTTCAAGTTATATTGTCTTTAATTGCAAATTAGCAATGACTGAACCATTTGAATAAGGTGTAAAACAAACATTCATGGCTCTTAACTGAAGGAGCAATGCTATAGGACTCAAAGAAATGCTTGAGAATGATTTTCGACTTAAGGCATCGACAACCAAATTAGCTTTACCTGGATGATAATAAATCGTGCAGTCATAATCCGTATGAGTGTAAGCTATATAAGCTATCTTAGGTTCAGATCCCTTTGAGTACCCATATATTTTAAGCTCTTGTGAAAGTAAATTATGAACTTCTCTTATACAAATAATGTTGCCAAAATTTTTAAAGCAAAACACTATAGAATAAGTTTTTGCAGATAATGAGTAGGATAATTCATTCGTGCGGGTTTTAATTTCCGAGAGGTTCATAACGATATCATTCTTCCGTCTTACATAAAAATTGCTGCCCTCCTAGACCATTGTGAGAAGCATCACTGTACACTACATATTCTTTCCCTTCAATTGGTATAGTAAGTATAGGAGCTTGATTAAGCAAGGATTTGAGAGATTCAAAGCTGTTTTAACAATTTTCATCCCAAATAAACGTTACTTCATTCTGCAAGAGTTTAGTCATTAGGGATTCAATAAAGGAGAAGTCTTTCAAAAATCTTCTTTAGTATCCTGCTAAGCCCAAGAAACTTCTTACTTCAGTCGGACGTTCGGGAGGCGTCCATTCAATAACTTCTTGTATCTTACTAGGATCCACCTCTACGCTTCACTTGATACAACATCTCCCCACAAAGACACCTCCATTTTTTCAAGGACTAAATCACACCTAGAAGTTTATCTAAAGTTCTTTCCTTCAAAATCTGTAAAATCAATAGGAGATGATTTATCATTGTCTTACTATTCTGGAATATATTAAGTGTCATTATTAAACAAAGAACATACTGATAAGATAAGGTTGAATACTCTATTTATTTAGATCATAAATATGCAGGAGCAATGTTAAGTCTAATGCATCACCAACAATTCAGAATGACCATACCGTGTTCTCTCAAAGTTGTTTTAGGAATATCTTCTCCGATCAAACGTTGTGTATCAAGCCTTTAAATCGGTCTTTGAGGAACTTTAGCATCCCTTCGTTGGTTCAACAACCATAATCCTTGGTAGTGGTATATCTTCTTGATTGTTATTTATTCAAGTTTCTATAGTCAATACAAAGCTAAAGTGCCATCTTTCTTCTTTAAACTAAAATAGCCTTTCTCTAAAAGTTTTTGCAAACTAAGATTAAATATCTTAATTCTTATGTCGTCCTTCTATAAGGAGTGATTTAAATAGGGTTAGATCAAAATAATAAGCTCTGGTGGGAAATTAAACTCTCTTTACGGAAAAATCCAGGAAGGGTTTTTACTCGACAGACTTCTGGAAAAAACATACGCAGTTATATCATGATGCCAATGGACCTCTTAAAATGTGTAATCATGTGTGAGCAAGGTATGCCCCACAACCTTGACGCATCTACTTTCTTTCCAAGGCCGGAAAAATAATACATGATGTCAAATATTTTTCACCTTTGATGATGATATGTGAACATGTAAGATCTTTAAAAGTCAAAATCTTTGACCTATAATATACAACTGCATGATATTTATTAAGCCAGTCCATCCCGATAATAACATCACAATCGTTGAAGGGAATTTGAATTAAATTATCAGGGGAGACTAGATTTTGAATGACGCGGGACAATCATGATAAATTGATAATACAACCTGATAAACCCAATGGGCATTCAATACCAATTTCATAATTAAGCTCCTGGATTTCACTTTTAGAAGGACAAGTGCAATGAACAAATCTAAAGACTGTGTAGAACCAGGATCAAACAATGTAACCACACCCCCAACCAAAATAAGTGACTTTTACCCCAACCATATCTATCCATCCTGATCTACGTCGACCATCATAGCATAGGAGCGTGCGTCGCCTTAGTACCCCTATTAAAAAACTTAGCCTTGGTGTTACTCATTGCCACTGTTTCTTGGGTGTTTATAGGCCTTGCACACGTTCCAGAGCATGAGGTTGAGAAATAGAGGCACCTAAACCTTTATGAGCAGCTTCCATTGGTTGGTTTGAAGAAGTGTCCATAACTTAAGTCCTTCAAAATGGATGATCACACTACATTAGGGACATATTCATGATGTATGTGCACTCAACATGCAATAAGGACATGTAAAACCATAAAGTGAACATTATATCTAATTAGAACATTTTCGAAAAAAAATAACTATACATGTAATTCACAACAAAAATCATAGAACCACAAACCTAGTCTCTGATACCAAAACTTTTTTACCCTTTTCCGAGAGATAGTACAACTTCAAGGGAAACATAATTTAATACTTGCGATATTTAAAAGATATTAATGAAGGTATACTGAATTCTAATCTAGTTGAGGGATAAGTTTCATAACACATATTTTAGTTAAGGAAATGCATCTGGACCATTTTAAGGATTTAATTTAGGTCAAAATTTAAAGGGCGATGAATTTTAACTTTTAACAAAGATGAAAAAGCCTCTCAAAATCCTAATTCCCCACACACCAAAAGCCCTCTCCCCCCCAACACCCCCTAACACACACCTACCCTCCTCTCTCACAACCCACCCCCCCTCCTCCAATACACCCCAATTCCCCCACCCCACTCCACATTATCAACACCTCTTCACCCTCCTCCCACTCTCATCTGTGAAGCAAAACCGAAAAGGGATCTCCTTTGGAGTTATCTTCAAAGATAGACGAATAAAAAACAATATTACCAACGCTGAAGTATGAATCAGTCGTTCATTGGTCAAAAAAATAGAAAAAAAATAAGAAAATTAGATTTAAAAGTTTGGAACACACACAAAATATTAAAAGTAAAGTATCATCATACTTATATTACAACCTTATGGCATGACCCCCCCAATAAGCCCTCCAAATTTCGGTTATACCCAATAAAGTAGATGAATGTACAAGTTCCAAGGTTTATACAGAATATATATATGTCTATATGCAAGTGTGATCTTCATTTAAGGCTTTCAAAACCTCCATCGACCAACTTCAACTTTCCTCTCGAACATTCCCTATGATAGAAACAATTATCGTTAAGCAGAAACCATTCGGTGTAAAATCTATAGATTCTATGCCCTTAGATTCACCAAGTCATCATTCTCAAGTCAAGGGTAGTATAATTGAAATATAATCAGTAAAATAAGTAAAAAATATACAAAGAGTAAAAAGTTGGATAATTAAAGATCTAACTATCAATTACGTCCATAGAAATATTTTCAAAGAGGTTCAATAACAAGACTCGCCCAATATATACATCATGTCGCCAAACCAAGCACGAGCAGATATGAGGAAAAGTCAACGCCCTGTATCAAGAAGGGTAAAATCTCAATAATCACTAGAACCAAGAACCATATTAAAAATGGCTTTTTAGTTCATACTTAAAATGGACAACTCCCATAGTTAAGACGAACAAAAAATACAAAGTTAAGATGGAAAATGATCCGAATCGAGAGGCATGCCAATAGTGACAAAGTTACATCCACAACAAGGACAGAGTCCCAATAAGAATGCAAAGTGATTAAACAATTAGTACAAGTGGGCGACTTAACAAGAGTACTTAACGTGTTAAACGACAACAACATAACAATGCAAAGTGTCAAGAGGTAATCAACGCACAATAGGTAAAAATAGTAAAAGTACAAGTTTATTCACAAACCTCAACGCTTGATCAAAGGAACAGTCCAGCACGAATTCAAGATTTAAAACCATAGACCACCAACGAATGAAGATCCTCAACTTGATAACGAGTATATACAACCTTAAAAATAAAGTTAAATAACTTATTTAATTTCTTATATCTCAATAATGTTGAAGTAACAATGTATAATTATCACAAGTAAGCCTACCCTGCACATTTATGACTAAGCTCACAAAATAGTGATTCTGTCCAACAAAAGTACTACATGTTCTAACTTAGTTTTGAAACAGGAAAAAACAAAACTGGACAATATATCCTTAGTAAAAGATGTAGGCACATATCTTAAACTTGAAAATAATAAAGAATCACCTCAAAATACACTTTGTACAGAAAGATATAATAAAAACACTACTAGTGGTACCGACACGATTTCTAATTCACAGTATGGCGTGGAGGAAGAATTTTCATGGGGTTACATATTGGAATTACATACCAGCAAAAAAACTATAGGTTTGCATAAGGCATAAGATTTGTAGAACCGAAAAATTATATTTATATATCCATATTTTGACTTAATGTAAATGATGTTTAGATAAGAACAAGCTAGGTTTTAAATACAAAGGGGACTACCCAGGTAAGGACACATTTATTTTCATCACTTACCCAAAAGAAGTTGTGGTCAAACTCACCAAAAGAGCTACTTTTTCTCTTTGTTTTGAAGAACAATTGTTAAATTATGTTTTATTGTTTACTATAGGTCAGGAAAATGAAATCCTAATCAAAGAAGGCGTAAATTTATAAAATACAAATCCTGATCTATGCGCCTCTAAACATTCAACAGAGATGGGAGGATGCCCCCTAAAAAATAAAAGTAAGTTGGATGGCCAGAAATCATACATATATATCCATATTTATATACATTATACCCACACCTCCAATATATTTGTTAATATTATTAGAAAATCATGAAAATACCCCTATACATTACATTAATTTACGAAAACAATTTATGTTAATCACGTCATCAAGTATCCAAAAATTTCAAGTTCCCAAAATGAGAATAAATAATATTATAGAAATGTATGGATATGTAAATAATGGTCCAGTATCATAGGGTTGTTAAAGAGACCCGCACCAAACTGTCTGGATTTGACCTCACAATGAGACCCAAAACATTACCCCCGAACTTGTGTTCTAGAATGGAATACAATTCGGGGCACAAAACTAAGCAAAACCACGACATGCAAGAAACTCACACTTTAATAAACATAGAAGGAACATGCAGCAGTCTAAACTTGGAATTAAAAGAATTGAAAGGTGCCCAACCCTCTTTGAAGATTCCAGGACGTAGAGACGATACATGTCGTACATGGAATCACCTTAAACTACGCGTACAATGGAAGTATGACGAAACAAGAATGAGAAACATTGGCTTGAAGAGGGGTCTGACAATCTGTTGTAATCGTGAATGGCACATCGACATACGTTGCATCAAAAACTTATGAACACTCTACACCGAAGCCACCAAAAAATTTGAAGCTCCCACATTTCAAATAACCTAAATCGGTTGAGAGATGAGAGGTTTTAAGCTGTTTTAAGATGTCAACCATGGACAAATTTTATGGTAATATTTCTCGAAAACTCAATAACTTTAATGGGGCACTCTGAACTTGTTCAAAATCCTGTGCACGCAAACGAGATAACAAACCATACAAAATTTGATAATCAAGACACAATATTGACTTTGAAAATTCTATGCAAGGTCATCTTGACAAAAAGTGGATCCCATACATATCCTTCATTTTAAGTCTAAAATCCCTAAAGGAATCGGAATAATCTCAGAATTCATGGAACACAAAAGAATGGTCAATCTCGACAAAACTCCCACTTATGGAAGCTAAACGCCGATCTCATAATTTCATCATCACGGGTTACGCAGAATTTGTGATTTTTAAGTAAAACTTAGGCTTAAACTAAAAGTTAAAACGCCTAATCGTACAAAATTTTAAAACTTAGGGAGTCATGCCGACGACGCTGCTAGTCTAATTTGACCCTTCCAGAGCTTATTAAATTGTCAAAATTGGATTTCATTGTCATATTCTTAATCTCTTGATAAAAAAATTATTGTTTAAGGTTTATAAGTTCCTAAAGCACTAAAATTTTTACAATACCCAAACTAACCATAAGGTGACTAAACAATCAGTCCCAATATATCATAAATTACTTGGGGTCGCTGTAGGAAAGTTCTAAAAATCACAGAAAAGGCAAAACAAAGAAATGAGCAAGAGGGTTATAACAATATCTACTACTAAAAAGGATTTTCGTCTGCCAAAGTAAGAGTAATGAAGTACATGAAGGCTAAAACAAGCCGGGAAACTACTCCCACATTTCCTAGGCGGTCTGCCATGTAGCCTTCTCGACTACAATATGCCTCCAATGGTTCTTAAAAATAGGAATGGCTCTCTAGTGCAATCTCCCCACGTCTTTAAATAGGAGGTCAACTATTTCCTCCCCAAATGTGAAAGGGTCATCCAACTGAATTGCATCATACTGGAGCATGTAGGACTCATCAAGAAAATACCACCATATCATCGACAAAAGGAAAACAGGGTGGATTGCTGAAAATGTTGCAGGTAGGGCAACTCATAAGAAACCTCTCCAACTATCAAAAGTATCTCAAAAGTCCCAATGTACCTGGGGCGAAGCTTTTCCTGCCTCCCAAACCTCATCACACCATTTATGGGTTACACACGGACGAATACCCGATAACCAACAGAGAATCCCAAAGGTAAGAATTAGTACCAATGACCACCAAACCTCCAATTAGATACTAGAATAATTGTTTTTATTGTACACAAAACCCGCCAAAGGCAAAAATTTATCCCAATGACTACAAAACTCCAAAAAACAAGCCTGCATCATGTCCTCAAAGACCTTAATAGTACGCTCCAACTGACCATCATACTACCTGTGGAAAGATGTCCTTAGGTCTACCCGAGTGCATAACTCATCTTTAAAGGTTCTCCAAAAGATGGGCGCAAGCTGAGAACCCTAATCTGAAATAATAGAAAGTGATACTCCATGAAGTCTAACCACATCCCGGATGTCGATACATTCCAACCTCTATGTGCTAAATGATGACTGAATAAGAAGTAAATGTGATGATTTAAAAAATCAATCAATGATTTCCAAAGTGCTATCTACAACTCCATAGATCCGCAGTATGCCAACCAAAAAATCCATAGTAATGCGATCCCATTTCATCTCCGAAATGGGTAACCTCTGATATTCACCACCAAGTCTCTAATGCTCGGCCTTTACCTTTTGGAAGCACAAGCAACGGGAAACAAAGTCAGCAGTATCTCTTCTCATGCCACTCCACCAGTAATGCTTTCTAAAATCACGATACACCATTGCTTTAACCGGATGGATATAGTATCTAAACTTATGGTCCTTAGAAAGTATCAACATTATCAAGTCTCCAAATCTTGGACCAAATATGCAGCCCGGAAATCTCAACACCCCACTATGATCTAAGGTATCCTTACCACCATCACACGCTAATACTCGATCTTTAAGGACCATCAAGACATCATACTCAAACCGACAATAACGGATCTTATCAAGCAAGGAAGACTGAGCTCCCATGTAGGCGACGACGCTTATAGAATCAAAGATATCCAATCGAACCATGATACAAAATAATACTTTAATATCCAAAGCCAAGGGTCTTTCCTAAAAAGATATGAAGACTAGACTACCCATAATCACCACTTTCTGGCACAAAGCATCCACTACCACGTTTTCCTTGATCGTATGATACATAATAGACAGTTTGTAGTCAATAAGGAACTCAATACAAGTATGTTTTCTCGAGTTAAGGTCCCTATGTCTCTTGATGTGCTAAAGACACTTTTGATCGGTATAAATCTCACAACGCAATCTTTTCAACAACCTCAAAGTGATCTAAGATCTGTAGAACTTCACATGTGACTGAAGAGGTTAACAAAGTGTTATTAAACTATTTTACATCTTGTGTAATTTATTTCAAATGGTTTGGAGATTAAATGTCCAAGACGTTCGATAGTTAGCCTTTGGACGTAATAGTGTGTTCTATTGTGCCTTTCCATGTCCTATGTGTTGTTTGGTGTTCAAATTTGTTAGAGAGGTCCCTAAAGTGTATATAATAATATTTAGGGGTGAAAGTTCTTTGCATGATTCCCCAAGGACAACCCAAAAGGTCCTCGAGAAGGGCCCAAAAGATGGCAGTACATTGCCCTTTTTATGTGCAAACGACACCCCGTTTATTTATCTATGTCATGTCAATTGGGGGAGTTTCTTTACACTTAGACATGTGAGGTCATACCCCAAAATGGAGTCCTCAGGAAAAAACTAAAGATGTGCAAGACGATGTTGTCGTTCCATCGATGGTCGTTATTAGGTACAAGGCCATAACTGCAGTGTCTGTGGTCTAGCATGCTATCATCTAAAGTGGTGAATTAGGAAAGTCACCCCATGTTACAAATATAGTATGGGAAGTTATTTTATATATTTTTTATTTATTTATGTTTGTTAAAGGCATGAAATTCTCATTTGATATATCGTGGTTTTAGAGCATTTTGAATGTATTTTGCTTAAGAGTTGTGTGTATCTAGAAATTTTTTTAGTAGTTTTAACAAGGTTTGGTGTTTGGTTTGCTAGAAATATGTTTAGGTGGCAAAATATGTAAAAAACTTAAAAAGTGCAAAACAGGTTCTACTGAAGCCATCGATGATTTGTTATTTAATCAACGAAACGTAGACGGGGACCGTAGATGAGCAACATTTGACTTTTGAGAAGTCTAGGGGAAATTTAACCAAGTGTTGAATTATAAATGTTAATGACGGTCCATATATTGATCGACGGACCATCTTGTTGGATCATTGTTTTGATCATAGTAAGTTCCAGTACCCGAAGCTGGAGAAATTCTAAGGATGAAGCTACGGAGGGAATCAACATACAGTAGGTAAATTGGCAAACCATAATGTTGGTCCGTCGATTCATTTCGAGAAGGTTTAATCCGAAGAGAGAAAATTTTTTCTATGTCTTGATCGACAGAATGTGTCTGTGGACCGTCGATTAATCGGTGGTCCATTAGTTGGTCCTTAGATTTAACCCGTGTCAATTGAAAAAACTTTCCTTATGTTAATTCCTTTTTCTTTAGGAATATGATATCTATTAAAAAAAAGGCATTAAAGCCTCTTTTTGGGGGGTAAGTACTATACCTAATCTTCTATTTTGTGTTGGAGATTGTTGGTTGCAAACTTTTAGCAATTAATCAGTTTTAAGATTTGTGTTAAAGGATTATCTTGTGGTTTCAATTTGAATTTCTAGGTTTCTTTTTACTAAAAAGTAAGTTCATGAATTCTTCTTGTAAAACCATGAATTGTTAATCTTCTTGCAATGGTATATAAATTACCAAAACTGGGTTATGGAAAACGGGGTAATTAACAAAGTTAGAGCTAGAAAAATAAGCAATTGGCAAATAAGGTTTTGCATGTATTGAAATTCTTTTCGATTAGAAGTCTTTTTTAATGAGTCTACCATCATTTGAAATCGCCTTGTTGATACTTGTCGGACCAACGATGTAGGAATAAGTAAAGAATATAATTATATTGTGTGGTCACACTAATAAGGTAGTGTCAATTGGCTCGAAGTAATAAATATGTCATACATCGATTATGATGTCTAATATAAGGTACAGGTAAGGGTCAATAAATTATCCACACGTAGCCGGACCAAGGTGCAGGGTGAAATTATCTAGATGCCGGACAAAGGATTTGCAGATTTCTAAATTATCACTTCACATGCAAAACACTAAGAAGGAATTGTTGTTGGTAGTAATATGGCTTTATAAACCTGTGGGGAACACATATACCTTAGTTAGTATCACAACATGATAAAAACTTAATATTTACTTTTGCATACTTGTTAACATAAATTGATTGAGGAACTTGTTTCACAAAACCCCTCTTTTAAGTAGACATGATTGTGAATTGAAGTTTTGTCTATACAATTTTTCCTCGTGGGATCAACCCCAACCAACAAGTTGCGTTCTCTAATTGATTACGACTGCTTACACTTCTTTAGGGAGGTGTAATTTGGGTGTATCACAATTATCAATTCATTCTTGAATTTCACCTTTCTCTTTAGACAGAAACACTCTCTAAAAACCTCCATTGGAGATAAACCTCAAGAACAAGCTTAGGGATGGACTTGGAGGGTTTGTGCTTCAATTTTTCGTGGGTTTCTTATATAGTAAGGTACGTTAATCCTTGATCCTTAGTTTACCTTTCATATAAGGAGTTCTTTCAAGGGTTTCTAAAAAAGATTTAACGATTAAATTGTCAATCATTCAATCTAGCCATTGGTTCATTGCCAAAATGATTTCAAACGCATTCTCATGATGACGTTTTGTTTATCCACTATTTTTATGATAAATATCAATCCAAATTCATAAAGAACCCATGATTCTCCTAATTTTCGCAATTTGGCCTATAATTTGGGTCTAGTGATCTTGTTTAGATGTTTAGTGGATTATGATTCTATTATGTTGAATTTCCTATTGCTACTATTATTTATGTAAATTGGTTTTGAGTTTGTTAGAATGGGTCAATAATGATCAATGTATGGAGAATCGTTAAGTTGACCTATTTCATCTACTTAATATATAATTAGCCTTGAATTGTATATTTTGTGGTATAGTCCACTTGTGGTGGTTGTGTTTACAATAAAGATACAATATGATGTGATCATGGACTTGAATACAATTGATTTTGTGAATTGTAGTTATGATGATCACAATGTGAAGTTATATTTGTAGTATTCAATTCTAGAATCATATTCTAGGGTTATTAATTACGTATCCTATATGTGAATGATATCTTAGGGCTAGTTATGGTCTACATGTTGATGATTGTTACTGTTATGTAAAATGAACCCTACTTGTGTACCCTTATATAATCGTGTGGTATTGTATGCATGCGTATGAGCCTTCTATTTAAAGTTTTGATATGTTTTTCTCTTCTATATAGAACCCAACGCGGAGAACAAAGGAGAATACTAAAAAGCGACGAAAAAAGTAGGACACGTGAGAGAGGAAAGGGATAGTAGGGGAGGGCGTTAGGAAAAAAAACGTGGGGCGAAGCGACAAAAGCGTTTTTCTTCATGGTATTTTGTGTCATATAGTCCTAACACTGTAATATGTGTGTGCCAAAGAACCTTAAACGATGCTGTACATTCTTGATATTTAAAGATGGGTTGAATTTCTCATACCATGTTGTGTCCATATGTGATCAGGCTAATTAAGTTTATACCCAACCTGACCCCATATTATAAGTAGATATATTCCATGTGTGACTTATGAAAGGGATAGTTCATCAGATGCACCATTCTCTACTACTATGCATGTAAAAGTCTATTATGCCATGAAATTATGTAATGTAATCATAAACTAGGATGACTTGATAGGTGTACTAGTACAAGGAAGAATATGGGACTTTGTCCATGAATGCCCCACTTAACCTTATAAGGATAGTTCCTCTGTATAATCTCATCCTATGTCCATGAGTATCGATTCATTATTACCTATAACATGAACCATATGTTTTATATTTCAATGAAAGATTGAATGATGATGGTATTATGTTTTTATGCTAAACTTTTGTTTATATAAAGTTTGCTAACATAAACAATACACACACATAGAGGTTTCCCTTTCCAAAAATGAAGTTTTGTCACCAAATTTTCTCGTTATATAGAGCTCAGCAAATGTGAATGAGTTTTCAGAAAATCAACTATTTCCTTAACTATGTGCCCCCATAGAAATACTAGATACTGGATCCACCCAGATTGTTGTGTTCATGTTATGGTTCTACCTTTGCAAGTAGAGCACCTATTTTCGGTGCGGGGTTCCATAAAACTAGATACTATATTTATCTCACATGCTCTAACGTCGGTTGAGGTAAAGTTTCCCTAAAGTAAATATTACAATGGAAGTAAGGGAAGTAACACTTACTAGGATTACCTAAGGGAAGTTGTTTACTATAGGTGAGAGTATGAAATTTAACTATGCATTGCATAAGTAGCTCTTGAAGGGCGTTCTTCATGCATATATATATATATATATAATATATGTGTGTGTGTGTGTGTGTGTGTGTGTGTGTGTATCTTATGCATGACATTATTGTATTTACCTACTTAGATGATAATATGCGTGATGTTGGTCTTATTGGCTATATGATCAATGTCTTACTTAATGCGTTGAATATTGTCCTAAACTATCATGATAATGTATGAAGTAAGTTGTAAGGTTGTGCTCTCATTGAGGATTCACATAATATGTGTGAGGTTATGGAGCTTCACATGTATATTTCACTAATAGGCTTAGATTGGCATTGTGAGTAAGGTCTTACGATGCCTTAATAAAATGAATTTCAAATATGCATTTGTTTATTATTGCCTCATTATGATTATATTGGTAGTTTTGACTTATGTGTTGTCATTGAAGGGACCTTGTATGTGTTTCATGAAGTACGTTGGTTCATATAGAAAGTGTGTGTCTAATGATATTACATGCTTCTATGTTTGTTTATGTTTGAGTTAAGAAAGGTTATATGAATGTTTAACTTTGTGACCTTAAGAGGATTCTTGAGTGTATATGGTTGAATGGGACTCTATTCATGCATTTCACCAACTATTATAACCTTAAATGAAGGAATTTGCCCGTATGTATGATTGCATTATGTGATATTATGACTATTCTACATGTCTATATAAGTATACGAAATATATTCTCCTTATTGGATAAATGCTCATGAAGTTGTACAGAAAGAATATGATGCATAGTTTCTAACTAAATGTTCTATATAAATGCATGTTTTTGCAAGGTTTCCATACTTAGTGTATTTTTTTCCTAATACAATTCTTCTTCATGCTTTCAATTAATGTGTAGGTGGTGATGGCAAGAGTATGTCTCCTGAGTGAAGATCTTGGGTAGATAGCCCAAGTTCAAAGAAAGCTATCCTTAAGATTCAAGGATTTTCTAAGTAAAGTTGTTTTTCATAGTTTGTGGAATAGTTTAGATTATTAGTTTATCATGTTAAGGTTCGTGTCCCTAATCTATTCGATTGATGTTGAGTCTAAGATAACAAAGTAGACTTCAAGTCTAACTATATAGTATGATATTTTCTTTATATATATGAAGTGATGTTCTAACATATAATGTGTTATGAAAAGTTTTAAATTTTCTGCTAATTTTACTATAACAATGTGATGGATGGTGCCTATGGGTTTGTATAAGACCTCCTAGAGGTCAATTATGCCATGTTTATTTTAGTTGGTGCTCCCTGGTTGTGACAACTGTCGTATTAGAGCTTGTGGTTATAGAAAGTGGTTTTAGGGTGCAAAGTCTCATATTTCCTCGTCTAGTAGAGTCTCATTTATTGGTGGTGTATTGCGACAAATCTATTTGTGAGAGTCTATAGGACGATAGAGTTTTACTTCTTCACTATTCTCGTGTCGTTAAATAGAACTTAAATCCATATGATATCTCTCTTATGTTTCCTTGTCTGGAGGTCTTTTAGATGCGATTACTTAGGTAGGATGATGTCAAAATACTAGAAGGAGAAAAGGAGAGTTTTGATGCTTAATATTGTTTGATGGTTGTATGAGGATTTGTTAAAGTTAATATAGAATGTTTTGATCTGATGCCATTTATGGAAATTGGTTATATATGAGAGAGGAGAAATTATGTTGAGAAGTTATGTTATGATATGGTTCTAGATCGTTAAGACTTGTTATAGTTTAATGGAGTCCCCTTGTTGAATGATAAGTTTTTTTATGATTTTTTCTAATGATAGCGAAATGGTATATTCTTGAAAGGATTTGAAATACATATGGTAATGAGATAAAGAAGAATGTCGCCCTTGTATATGTGTAATGTTTCATAGAGAACCTTGTGTTGATTGGAGTCTTTCGTATAGGCTTGCTCATAAGAAGAGAAGGTAGTGTGCTTACCTGGTAAGGTGATTATAAAGGTATTAGCCACTAGTTGGGACCCATAGTATGGCTAGTTATGAATCATTGATAAACATCTAGAGTATGGGCAAAGGTAAGAAAGGGTTATATTCCATAATTTGGGTTTATAATTTCCCTATGGTTGACTAAGAAGGATGTAGTTATCCCTTAGTACATGCAAAGAAGAAGAGAATTGATGTTGACAAGACTTTGGAAAGTTATCGATTATTTTGACCGTACACGTATGTAATTAGGTAAAGCACTTAGCTGGTACTAGGCCAAATGATTTGAGTAGGAAGGGTTCCACCAAAGGTCATACTGTTTTTTGAAATGACTTAGAAGTTACCTTGCCCTTGTGTTGAAAGTAAAGAAAGAGGCGTTTATGTCCAAGTCTCATCTATGTTTCCCCGAAGGTTTTACATAAAAAGGATGGTTACCTAAAATCTCTAGAAATCATGATAGTGGACCTTAAGAGTGCCATTATTGTGTTATATGTTTTGATCAAATGATGGAGTTACCCTTAGTATTCATGGAGTAGTTACGACATCATGTACTTGAGTAGTACGACCTAACTTGATCGTTATGAGTTTCGTTTAGGTGTTACTCTTAGAGGAATGATGATTTTTTATTTGTACCTCTTGATGATTGAGTTATGAGGCTCCTTGACATAAGATTTGGAGTGGAAATCCTTAATGATGTCAAACCTTATGTGAGGACTATGTAGCTTTTGGCGTTGACTTCCCCTTGAAACTTTTGTTTTAAAGGCATGATTTGATTAGCATTACCCAAAGTGGGGAATACTGTGCCTAGATGGTAAGATTTTAAGTTCCCTTGATGTTCTTATGTTGAGTTCCCTTCGACTTCTCTATGTTGAGAATCACTTTGAGGTAATGTTAAGAAGGGTACACTTAATCTAAAATCCCATGAGAGGGAAGATGTGCTAGTTATTAAGGTTGGTAAGCTATGGTTCTCTTAAGGTTGAGTTAAAGTTTCTCTAAAAATGAGATTACCCTAACTGGTGGATGATGATGTTAGTAGTAAGGTTATTAACATCGCTATATTTTCCTTCTATTCTTACTCAAGTTTCAAACCAAAGAGTTCCTAGTAGCTTGTTCGTGATAGGAGTCTTGCATATATATATAAGTTGCATGTTCTCCATATGTTTCATGTAATAAATGACACTATGTTATGCATTTTTGAAAAGGGTTCTTATTGCATGAAAAAGGATTTTGATAAATTGCATGTTTCTCCTGTTGTTGTGCATCTTGGTATGTTAAATGTACATTTAACTTCATCAGATGATGTAAGGAACACGCTTGATGTCACATAAAAATGTCTGTGTTTTTTCCCCAAAATGACATGTTGAGTATCTGTAAATAAGAAATGTTGAGTTATTCTACAAAAATGTGTGACTTTTGTATTTTGGGAAGTGTTACTGTAGGCTCACACTTGAGAAGTGATAGTGTGTCTGGCCATTGTCTTTGTGTGTGCCTATGTATTATAAGAATTTCCCTAAATGATGAATGTTTATAAAAAGTAGTGTTCTTCTAGAAATTGAAATTATCTGAGATGACTTCCTATTGTTGTGATGTGATTTACCATGTTGACTTCACAAGGAATGCAATATGAGTATGCCTTGGTTAGAATTGAAGAAGTTCCCCTTAAAATGAAATGACCTTTGTGAATTGCATGAATATTAACTTTAAGATAACATGTGAGTATGTTAAGGATAAGGACAACCCTCCTTAAATATGACGAAACATGGTAAGGCTAAATGATAAAGATCCTTGTTGATCTAAATTAATAAAAGTCTATGTGCATTTGGTACGAGTTACTTTTTTACTTCCTGATTGATGATGTTGAATCTCCCTAAGTTTTATTGAAATGATGTTGCATGTTGAGATCTTGATGAAATAAGCTATAAAAACTATATCATGATTAGGAGAAGCATGTTCCTCTTATGAACTAGAGACGTGCGTATGTGTTTGATGCATTAACGGTAAGTTAATCAAAGATTTACTTTCTTGTGTTGCATCGAGTGGAATAATCGTAGGAAATTGGTGTTCGTTGATAATTTGGAGCATTTACTACTATTTGATGATGTGTTGAATGTTATGAGCTTTCTATGGGCTATTGAGTCCTTTAAAATTTTTAAAATGTTCAAAATGTTATTCGAGGATAAATGTTCCAAAGTGTGGGATATTGTCAAGACACTCAAAATGAAATAAGGTGTCTATAGCCTTAGTGTGACTTTAAAGGTTAACAAAATTATACTAAATTGTTTTACAACATTTATAGTTGATTTGAAGTGGTTTGGAGGTCAAACATCTAAAAACGTCCATGACGTTCAAAACGTAACCTTTGAACGTGCTAGTGTGTTCTAGTGTGCCTTCACATGTTTTACATTTTTTTTGGTTTTCAAATTAATAGGATAGGTCCCTACCATGTATATGATTGTATTTTGGTTTAAACATCAAGGCCAAGACTCCCCAAGAACCACCAAACGGATCCTTGAGAAGGACCAAAAAGCTTGAAGTACATTGCATTGGAAATATCAAAAGGAAGCCCCATTCATTGATCTACTTCCGTCAATTAGAGGCATTGCTACATTATTAGACATGTGACCTAAGCCCTTAAAAATGGAAGCCTCCATCCAAAACGAAAAATATGCACAACGGTGTCGTCGTTTCATCGACGGTCTATGAGTCTGCACGTCGATTAAACCTGTAGTTAAGGGGTAAATTGGGAAATTCATCCCACATTACAAATAGAGTGTGTACAATATTGAGATAGTCTAAATTATTATAGTCTTGTTAAAACTGTGATAACCCCATTCTCCATTCATTCTTCAAATTACACCTTTCCCTCTTAAAGGAACTCTCTCTAGAAACATCCATTGGAGATCAAGCTCAAGAAAAAGTTTGGGTATGGATTCTAATGGTTTATTTTTCATGTTTTATTGGCTTCTAATGTATTCAGGTATGGTTATACTTCATATGGAGGCTGTGTTTACGTTTTTGTCATTTTTATATGATGTGATCATGGTCTACAAGGCATTTGATGTTGTGAAGTGTTGTTATGATGATCACACATGTGAAGTTATATGCCTAGTAATCTAATCTAGAATCATCTTATAGGTGTATTGATGATGTTTCGTATGTTTGAATGATTATGTTAGGGATAGGTTTGGTGTTCATGTTGATGATTTATATTCTTGTATAGAATTACCCCTACCTATTTACCTTTATATGATGGTGTGGTCTTATATGCATGATTTGGAGTCTTTTATTCCAATGTTAGATATGTTCTTTTCTATTATGACGTAGTGTGAGTGTGAGTGTGTGTAGTCTATAGTCCTTAATAGTCTATATATACATGACTTAAGACTTGAGGGATGTTGTACGTGTGTTGTAATCTGTAAAGTGTAGCTTCCTCAATACCATTTTGTGGTAATTATGTGATCATGTTAACTTATACACACACACACCTCATGCATATCTATGAGTATGATAGATTCATGGTGACTAGTGAAACAACAATTATCATATGCACCGTTATCTACTACTATGCATGTAAAGTATATGTTCCTGAATGTATGAAAATGTATCTTAACTAGGATTACTTGATAGGCATACTAATATAGGTAAATGTAGGGGACTTATCGTACACATTGCACATGTGTACCTTTATAGGAAATTTCCTACGGTGATCTCTCAATGTACATGAGTAGGAATGCATGATTAAGCTATGAACCTGAAGTATATGTTATGATGTCAAGTATATAAATGATAAAGTATGAATTTCTGGTGTCTAAATGTGTTTATGTGAAAGGTTTGCTCATATATGTACACATACACACACATAAATGTATGAATGAGATATGTTATGATAATCTAGTAAAGTAGGGTCTTTTGAAAGGTCTTTGTCAATATTACTCTAAACTACACTATGCTATGATATGGTATGTCCATGCGAAAAGATATTCTCGCATGAGTTAGGCTTATGAAAGGACATTCCCATCAATAACTTATCAGCTATGCATATGCAGAGTTATCTTCCAAAGTTATTTTTATGAAGTAATGTTTATCAAGGTTTTTTAATAAAATAAATTTAGATTAACACCGATCGAACTAGAAAGTGAGAGGTGACCCTTCAAAATGTTCTGATGACATATAGACTACCATTCAAATGTGCATTCATGAGTTTCTAGTATATGTCCTATTTTTTTAAATATTTGCCCACATAGGAATACTAACTAGTCAATCCACTTCGAATGTTATGTTCATATTATCGTTCTACCTTGACATATAGAGCACCTCTTTTTGATGTGGGGTTCCAAGACACATGATTCCATGTTTAGCTCAAATAGTCTCATGCGATTTAAGGAAAAGTCTCCCTAAAGGAAAATGGACAATGTAAATAAAGTACTTAACCCTAACATGGATCACCTAAGGGATGTGGCTTAGTGTAGGTCAGAGTTTGGAACTTACCTATGAATTGCAAAAACATCTCTTAAACGGGTTTATAGGATGGAGTTCTATATATACTTAATGTTTATGAAGTTGTCTATACTTGTCATGATGATGTACAAAGCAAGATGTAAGGCTTGTGGTCGCTTTGTCTGTTTACTTAATATGTGTGAGGTTATGGGGCTTCACATGTACATTGCGCTAGTAGGTCTAGATTGGGACTATATGTAAGGTTTTTTGATGTCTTAATCAAATGAAGTACAAATATGCATTGATTTACTATTGCCACATTATGATGATATTGGTAGTATTTACTTGTATGCTGTCTTTGAACGAGTCTTATATATGGTTCATAAAGTATGTTGGTTCATATATGAAGTCTGTGTCTCATCATATGTTATGCTTATAGGATTGTATATGTTTGAGTTAATGAACGTTATCTAAATGTTCACCTTGGTTCCCTTAAGGTGATAGTTGAATGTGGATCGTGGAATGGGACACTATTCAATTCTGACAAAGGTTTACAAGCCTTAATGATAAAAGGTGGATTCTTAAGTGTATGTAATATGTCTTTATGTGATGTTACAAAATTTTGTACATGTCTATATGAAGTATGTGAACTATATTGTGGTTAATGTATCAATGCCCATGAACTTAAACTAAAAGACATGATGCATGGTTTCTAAGTAAATGTACTGGTAAAATGCATGTTTTTGCATGGTTTCCATACATAGTGCATTTTATTAGTAATACCATTTTTGTTCATGTTTTTACACAAAGTGTAGGTGGTGATGGCTAGAGGATTTCTCCTAATTTAATAGCTTGTATATATATTCAAGGTACAGAGAAAGGAGTCCTTAAAATCGAAGGATTTCCTAAGTCGTGTTCTTATTCAATGTTTCTATAATAATATAGATTAGTATGTTGTTAAGGGTCGTGTTTGTAATCAATTCTATCTATGTTCTTTATGATTGCAAATGAGACTCAGTCTAATTTTATGTATTAAGTGATGTTCTAGCATAATATGTGCTTTGAAAAGTTTTAAATTTACTATGACTGCGATAAATGATGTTTATGGGCTTGTAAGAGACCTCCGATAGATCAAGTACCCCATGTTTCTTCTAGGGGATGCTCTCGAGTCGTGAAAACTTCATACAACTAGTACCTCCAAATCTTAAGCCTGAAAACTACTACTACCAACTCCGAGTCATGGGTGGGGTAGTTGTGTTCATAGACCTTAAGTTTCCTCAACACATAAGCAATAACCCAACCATATTGCATCAATACACAACCTAAACCAATGCCTAGAAGTGTGCAAAAACCGAACGAAACAATAACCGAAAAGATAAAAATGTATTGGGGTATTGTTATTTGTTTTATGGGGTTATTGAGTTTTTAATGGTTAGAAAAAATAATTATTGGGTTATTGGGTCGGTTTCGGGTTTTTTCCTATTGGTTATTGGGTTAAACGATAACACAATAAACGATAGTTATCACTATTTACCCTTTCTCAATATTAATATACAAATTAACATAAATAGATTCAATATAGCTTTTTAGGCTGTGCTGATTTTTTGGTTAGGAAATTTGTGAGACTTTGTGATTATGTGGTGATCAAGCATCTGTTCAAGATTGTCTCATTGACTATTTTATTTTGTTTAATTCTAGTTCGTATATTGTAGGCGATAGCTTTTGCAAGTTTGTGGAAGGTTAGTTAATTTGATCAACATTCAAAGTTTTATATTATGTTTTGGCTTTGGTAAGTTGGTAAACATATAATTATATATACGTACTATTATATTTATTGATCGACATTTTCTTCTTGGGTTAACCATCAACCCAAACCGTAAAATCAAATAACCGATAAATGATAAAATCAATAAAAAAATTTCTTATTGGTGTATGCGTTTAGCATATTTTAAAACCAAAAACGAATATATAAAACCGAAACCCCAAATTATATCTAAAATCGAACGGAACCGACCGATGCACACCCCTACCAATGCTGGATGCATCACATTAAACCTTGAATCCCTCGCTCCAACTCGAAGAATAAATTCAGGAGTGGTAGTAAGAAACTCCTTGAGCTTCAGAGAGATCATCTCAAACTTCTATGACCACACAAAGGGAACATCCTGGCGAGTCAACCGAGTCAAAGGGGATGTTATAGTACAAAAGCCCTCGACAAAGCGTCTATAGTAACTTGCTAACCTGATGAATCTACAAATCTCAGTAATAGAAGGGGGCCTATCACTATCATGACTAACCTCAATTTTCTTTGGATCAACCATAACACATTTCTTGGACACCATGTAACCTAAGAATTCTACAGACACAAGCCAACACTCGTACTTTGATAACTTGGCATAAAGTTGTCGATCCCTCAATGTATGGACCACAACTCTCAAATACTGCTCATAATCACTCCTACTCCATAAGTATATCAAAATGTCATCAATGAAGACTTTGACGAACGAATCAAGACAAATCCTAAATATGCGCATCATAAAGTCCTTAAACGCAACAGGGTCATTAGTCAACGAAAATGACATCACCAACAACTCATAATGTCGATAACGGCTCCTAAATGTAGTCTTACGGATGTCTACTGCCCTAATCCTCAACTCGTTGTAACTGGACCTCAAATTATCTTAGAGATAGTTGAGGCTTCCTAGCGTTGGTCAAATAGGTCATCAATCCTATGTAGATAAGTTCAATTCTTCAGTGTCACATTTTACAACTTCCTATAGTTAATGTGCATGTACATCGTACCATTCTTCTTTTTTACAAAAAGAACAGGAGCTCCCAAAGGTTATACACTAAGTTTGATAAATCCCTTACCCTAGAGATCCTCAAGTTGACCACTAAGCTCTTTGATGTCTACAGGAGACATACGATATGGACAAATAGAAGGAGGTTGAGTACCCGACTCATGTATAATCGGCAAATAAATATCACGCTTTTTGCTAGGCCAGGTAGGTCGGTAGGAAACATATCTATGAAGTCACAAAAAAAATTGACTCAAGTGGAGGGACCTCCCATATCACATCACCAACATAGGCCAAATAAGATAAGCATATGTTAGCTACTAGCTTCCTAGCTTAATTTAAAGAGATAACCCCAACTTGTGTGCTACCACGAGATTTCTGCCATACAACTACAGGAATACAAGGAATTTCTCAGGTAACAGTCTTAGAGAAGCTACCCAAAATAGAAGATAAAAGAATAACAAGTCCATGACCAGAATCACGTCAAAATCAATCATGTCATGCAATATAAAGTCAGCTCAGGTGTCACGCCCCTCGATAGTAACTAATCAATATTAAAATACTTGATCCACTACTAAAGACTTCCCCTCAGGGGTCGATACACAAAACGACACTACAAGATGCTCAAAAATGATACTCACGTGAAAGGTATAGTAAACTAGAATATAAGAAAAATTAGAGCCCGGATCAAATAAAGCCAATGCATATTGCTGGCATAAAAGTATTTTACTTGTAATCACATAGTTTCGAACTCTGCAACTAACACGGACCTCTGCTCCAACCGGCTTAATTGATCACTTAGGCGATCCTTAAAGTTACGAGGAATAATCTTGGCCAAGAAGGACTCAAAAATGTCATCCCATGACACCTACAGAGATCGAAAACGCCTCGTGTGCATGAGCATGCGCCACCCCTGTGTAGCTGGCCTATCTAGATGCTAAGCAATGACGTCCGCCCTTCTAGACTGCAGTAGACCCAGAGTGCAAATCCTCTCAGACAATTAGTAAGAAACAAGAGGGAATCCTCACCCAAAGCATCAAAATTGCTTAGTGGTGGAAACCTAAGAAATACACTAAGCATCTTATGGTCCTCGAGTGGAGTAGGTTTATGTGATGTCAAGGTCTTTACTCTATCAAGTGGTACTTGGACATGAGGTTACCTCATTGTAGATTGATATTGCGGTACAAGTTCTAATTAAGCATGGGTAAGTTTCTATTGAATAGCACCAAGCATACCCAAGAGCTCTACAATAGCAGTCAGGAGATCACGAGTCAGAACTAGTCAAGGTGATGGCTCAGCAGGACACACTCCCACCGGCGAAGCTAGTATATTACCTACTGGAGGGTCGTGTACTGCCTTTAAAACATTCTCTCTCTCCTAGGCTAGTGTAGTGGCATTGCCTCAATTTCAGGGTCGGCATCTACCGTAAGATGGTGTTGTATGTACAATCCTGGAAGTGTCACCCTTGGCTTTGCCACCTTGCGAGCGATCTATCCTTCTAAAGAGTGAATGAAGTGAGATTCAAGGAACAAAAACATGTTGAACGAAGTGAAAGGAAAGAGAAAATCATCCTAATGATATCGTGTAGCCTCTCGAAGATAAGTTACGGAAGTCTCCCACTGATCCACAATACTGTAATAGAAATCACCTATGTACAAGTAAGATCGATGAACTTGGGGCTCTCAAACAAACTTGTCAAGGCCCGATTGTTTGAGTCATGATTGCATCTAATGTACCCCAATAGTAGGTAAGACAACCCGTAACCAAGATCATCAATTAATGACCGAAAGGGCAATTACTAAAGAAAGCAATAATCTAAAAAGAGACAACAACGAGAAATAAAACAAAAATATATACACAACTACAAGAACATAGACGTCACTAGTACATAGGTATCTAATAGGTAGTACAAGACCAAACAGTTTACCAGAACAAAGCGTATGTCAAAAAACAAAAAATCTAAAAAATAAGGAGGCAAAGCAAACAAAAAAAGTCAAGTACTCACCCTCGTCTCTAAGTCACACATGCAATAAGAGGCTGGAACAAATAACCGTTGATAATTGATAATGGGACCTGAATCACGAAATAGAAGAAAAGTGTATCATGAGTACCAAAACAATAGATACTCAATACACATTCATTGACGAATAAGCAAAAAGGGTAAAAATAAAAAGAAAGGATAGAATCTAGACACAGAAAGGTCAAAGTAGGTATTAAAAGAAAGCACACGAGCATACCATAATTAAACTATGTAACACTAAACCAAAACTAACATGACCCCTATAATCCCAGAAGGTACACTCGTGTACAAGTTTAAGAAAATCTTTAACAAACCCCCATAAGCTCGACAGGTACCCAAAATAAGTAAGTCAATTAAGAAAGAAATATATTGGGATTCCAACCCAAATTAACTATGATAATCCATTAGACTCCACGCATCCAACAGTGCACTCCCAGCCATCTAGAAAGATTGAGCCAGGGTACACCCTACCAAACACTCCACTCCCCGCCTACCTAGAAAAAGTGACTAGGGATGAGGTTTAATCGGAGTCATCCCTTGACATGCATTCAGTCAACGATACGCTAGAACGGGAGCGAGACCCACATGGACACAGTGCCAACCTAGAGGAGATTCGTAGAGGCGATCATCAGAATCACTAAGTCAACCCAGCTAGCGATATGGTCCTACCACAACTAGAATGAATTACCCTAAGGGTGATGGTATATCCTATAGGATCAAATCCTAGAACAACCATCGTGGAACACCGTTCTCTCTAAGAAATCACAGAAATGTCTCCAAGCCTATACTATCTCAATCCCACGCCTTTAGTGATGAACCAAACTTTCAAGAACGCGTCAGAACCGCACAATCAGAGGGAGAAAAGAGAAAAGTGCAAACATGCAGTGATAGAGCCCAATCTAAGGCTCAAACTATTATACTCTAGTCTGCTACTCCATTCTACAAGGGATACAAGTAAATTTTTGGAGTCAAAATGGGAATTTTCGGACCCGCACTAACCTATTCTGATTTGACTGTGCGTAAAGACCCAAAATAGTACCCCCAAACTTGTTTTCTAGAGTTTAACACAATTTGGGACTCAAAAAGAAGGAAAACCTCAACATGCAAGAAACCAACAATATAAATACCCTAAAGGAAATATGCATCAGTATAAACTAGGAATTTAGGAGAATCAGAATGTGCTCTACCCTCTTTGAACACTCCACAACGTAATCACGCTAATTTCAAATACGTGGGGCTATGAATCATCAAAAATCGATCTACAATGACAAAAATATGACCAAACCAAGAAAACCAAAAATAGTTGCTCGAAAAAGGGCATAATAGTCATGTTAATCGCTTAATTTACCTCTAAATATGCGCACCCGACACCTTTTGAGAACTCTACATCGAATCCACCCAAAAACAAAGCTCCCACACTTTGAATCACTTGATTCGGCTAAGAGATAAGAGAGTTAAGAGGTTATAAAGATTTCAAAAATGTGCCAATTTTTCTACAGTATTTCCCGAAATCTTCAAAAATCCAATTAGGTTTCCTTAAAATTATTCGTAACCATATGCACGCAAATTAGATAAGCATCATACCAATTTTATATTATGGAATCAATGACGTAGTTGAAAAGGATTAAGAATTATCTCAAAATCCTCAGAACACAAAAGAAGGGTCAATCTATACAAAAATTAACATTCCAAAGCTTACCGTGCTAACTGAATTCTCATCCGAATGTGTTTACTCTATTTTATGAAGAAAGTCAAAATTAAGCGTAAACTTAAAGTTTAAATGCCTAATCATACCTACTCATACTAAAAACCTTGGGAGTTATGACGACCATGCTTCAAGACTCAATTACCCTTTCAGGGCTGATGGAATCATCAAAATTTTATTTCGATGTCATCTTCTTGAACATCTAATCGAAAATGATCATTCAAGGTTCATAAGCTCAAAAATACTAAAACTCGCACAATAACCTAACGAGAGCTTAGGTGACATAACTATTAGTCCTAGCATGTCATAAATGACATGGATCACTATAGGAACACTCTAAATGACACACAAAAGGAAAAAACAGAGAAATAACAAGGTTTTTCATTACATATTTCCCATAAGAAATAATATGAAGGAGAATTTTATTGATATCTAAAGGTGGTTAACATACCATATTTTTGATTTATGGAGTGTTATTCTTTAGTTCTCAAGTAGGCCCTAAATGTTGTTTATTAAGTGTTCCTCTTATGTCAAGACGACATATGTATTTTTGATTACTATGCCATAATTTTTTATGAATTATTCTTTCTTAACTCTAAAATCATTTTTTATTAAATGTCTTTTAAGCATGTTTTCAATGTTTTTATACATAGTTATCATATTTAGTGCAGCTTTGCTGACGCCTACTTTTCCTATATTACTCTAAGTGTAGGGTATGGTCCTCAAGGATGTTCTTTTTGAGACTAGAGATCATATTTACTCATTTATGTTAGATTGTTGGTGAGTCCTCAGTATTCGAGGACGGATGTATTCATTTGTAGTTTCTTTTCTTTTTTTCCTTTTGGACTATGTTTTTTGGGTTGTGTCCCCTTTGAATTCGAATGTTGTGATGGATAACTATTTTAAGACTTTGAGTCTAGACTTCAAGTTTTGCTTTAAATTAAAATTATGGAATTGTACTTGAAATGCCTTGTTACTATTATACTTCTATTTGTTATATTACGATATGATAAGTTGATGAAAAATGAAGTCTTAGGGGTTCTATTCTAGTTAATATAGGGGGTAAACCTTTGGTCGAAACAAATTTGTTAATCAGAGCACAAGGTTTATAAAAATTTCAGGATCATACCGTGTCTCACAAGCTACGCCTGGTAAAGTCTTGTTTATGACTGTGAAGCATTCCATATTTATAAATAAGCATCTATAAGATGTTTAACATATTACACTTATTTCATTACTCTTAATTTATGCTATATACTTTAACTCTATAAGGCCTTTCTCTTAATCCTTATTTTGTTGAACCACATGATATGACTATAGTTTGTCTTTCATAAAAGGGTTGAGGAATACAATGTGAATGAAGGATCTCCTATTCAAGTTCATTAAGCTCTAATTAATCCTTTCACTATGTAAAATGTAAGGGTTAGGTTAGCATTTCAAATGTTTGCCATGTTATGGTGGCTCAAGCCATCAAAAATATTGTGACTCATGTTAATCATAGCATAAATTCTACGGCTTCAAGAGTAAGAGATTTTCTATGGGGTGACATCGGTAGACACAGTGGAGATAGGTGTTGAGCAATTGAAAGGTGTTTCTCAAGTGTGGCCTTTAAATGTAAGGATACTAGGCCAATAGTAGTAGATCCCATAGAATGGAATGTTTTTATACTGGCATTCCTTGATAGCTTCTTTTCTCAAGAAGTGAGGAATTCCTAGATACAACAGTTCATTAAACCTCGTCTAGGTAATACAACTCGGGAGGAGTATTCTATTAAGTTCACACAAATATTCAATTATACACAAACTATAGTGGAAGATTCAACGGCTATGATAAATAAGTTAGTAATGGGAGTTTCCAACATGGTAGTCTAAGAATGTCGAGCGGAAATGTTGGTGCATGATTTTGATATTTCACGTCGCATAGTGTGATGAGGTTTAGAAAAACTAGTTATTATAGGGGTGACTTTGGTAGAGGCAATGTAGTTAGACATTGACCAATTGTAAGGTCTTGCTCAAGTGTGGCCTTTAAATGTTAGGATAAGATTCCAATAAGAGTGGGTCCCATAGAATATACAGTGTTTAAAATTTGCATTCCCTGATAGATTTTTTTCTCTGGAGTTGAGTAATGCTTATATGTAAGAATTCATTAAACCTCGTCTAGGTAATATAACTGTGAAGGAGTATTCAATTAAATCAACGCAAATATCCAATTATGCTCCAACTATAGTTGAGGATTCAAGGGCTAACATAAATAAGTTAGTGCTGGGATTTTCCAACATGGTATTCAAAAAATGTCGAAAACTAATGCTTGTGCAAGATATTGATATTTCACGTCTCATGTTGTATGCACAAAAAGTGATGTATTAGAAACTCAAGGAAAATAATAAGATATGAAAAGACATACGAGTGGTATTGCGAGCTTCTCTAACACTATGTGTTATGGACAAGATCTAACAAAATTAAAATAAAGGTTTTCAAACTAAGTTAATCTGGTGCTTCTAAAATGGTCCAAAAAGGATAGGGTTTCCTACTCTAAACCTGATGTAGATACTGTTAGTGGTTATTATGTGACTGGGTCTACTTGTGGAAAGTGTTGTAGGAAGCATAATTGTAAGTGCCAAGTTTGTACTGATGGTTAGTTTAGTTGTGGAAATAATTGTCATAAGATGAGAGATTCTACAATTCTTATGGCTAAAAGAAGAGGGGGAAAGCAATTTCTTCATAGTAGTTAAAAATAAAAGCTCCCAAGAAAAACTGTTTCAATGCTCTTAAAATCCGAGGTGACCAAGAGAGCTCCCGAGATACAAGGATCGATATGTTAGATGTCTTTCTTTTTGATTTGTACTCCTGGTTTGGTCCTGCTGCTACTTATCTTTTGTGACGCCTTATATAAAAATGAGGTTTGATGTACTTCTGGTGGTGTTATTAAAACCTTTTTCTTTCTCTACTCTTGTTCGTTATTTTGTAGTATCTAAAAGGGTTTATAGAAGATGTCACGTTTCGTTAGAGTCACTCTTTGTTATCTCGTAGAGCTTGACATTTAGAGTTTTATTTGATTCTTTGTATATATTTGTATCATGTATCTTACGCCTCTATTTATTGAAAAACTCAGGTTGTTTGATTCAAATTTCCGAATGAGCTTTTCGTAGAGTGGAAACGAGGAATTCTGCATAGAGGTCAATTTGTGTTGTTAAGAAGAGGGTTGTAGATTCTCATACACCTTATCTTGAGTCAGTTTCGGTAAATAATGAGTTCACTGAAGCTTTGCCGATGCTTTGTCTGGTTTTCTTCCCTAGAGAAAAAGTGATTTTTGTATTGATCTTTTTTCTAGATACAAAACCTATCTCCATTCCTCCTTATAGAAAGGATCTGTTGAGTTAAAGGAGTTAAAAAGACATTAAATGATTTATTAGACAAGGGTTTCTTCCAATCGAGTATGTTTCCATTGGGTGCTCCCGTGTAAGAAAGAAAGATGGGTCGCTTAGAATGTTCATCGATTATCGTCAACTGAAGAGGGTTAACATTAAGAACAATTATTCCATTCTTAGAATAGATAACTTTTTTAACAAACCTCAAGGTGCTAGTTATTTCTCTAATATTGATCCTCGTTTGTCCTATCACCGATGAAGGGTGAGAGGTGTTGATATTCCAATGACGGGCTTCCGAACTCAATATTGTAAGTAAGAGTTTCTAGTAATGGTCTTTGGTTTAATAAATGCTTCAACTGCATCCATGGGCTTGATGTATTGAGTATTCAAAAATATATTGACATGTTTGTGATAGCGTTTATCTATGATATCTTTATTTATTCAAGGAGTGAAAATGAGCATTTGACCATTTGAGAATAATATTGCAGGTTCATAAGGACCATACATTTTTCAAAGTTAAAGAAGTACGTCTTTTGGTCAAATTCTTTGGCCTTTATTGTTCGTTTTGTGTCAAGTAAGAGTATTTAGGTAGATCTTAAGAAGACGGATTTAGTAAAGAGTTTGATTAGACCTCTTAATTTTTTCAGATATATGAAGCCTCTTGGGCTTGGCCGGTAATTATAAAAGGTTTGTGCTGATTTTCATTAATTTCTATTCGTTTGACAACTTTGACTACAAATAAGGCTAAGTTTGTCTTGAGAGAATATTTTGAAAAAATCATCCAAGAGTTGAAAGATAGAAATAATGCCTCTATGGTGTTGATTTTACGAGGAGGTATGGGTGTTTTGTGGTATATGTTCTTATGAAAAATGGTAAAGTGTTTTTATGCAAAATTGTAAAGTTATTGCCTATTCTTTAAGGCAACTTAAAGTCCATATGATAAAGTATCCTACCTTAGGCCTCGAATTAGCTGCATTTATGTTAGCTTTAAAAAATATGGAGGCATTATTTGTACGGGGAACATGTGCCGGTTTCGACCGATCATAAAATTTTGTAAAACATGTTAAGTAAAAGGACTTGATTCTTCACCAAAGAAGATGGCTAGAACTATTAAAATTCTATTACATGAGTACTTTTTATCACGCCATCACGGACAATGTGGTAGGGGTTGGTTTTAGTCGAGTGTCTATGGGTAGTGTGAAATATATAGATGATGGTAAGAAAGAGTTTGTTAGTAATATTCATAGATTGGTCTAGTTAGGTGTTTAAATAGTGGATTCATTCAAGTCTAGTGTCATTGTTCATAATGGGTCAAAATATTCCCTAATGATAGATGTAAAGGCTAAAAAGAGTACTTGATCCTATTTTGGTAGAATTGAAAGAGGCGGCACTTAAGAAATCTATTGACACTTATGGTGTGTTTACATACCAAAGCTGCTTATGTGTTCCAAATGTTGATGAATTCATGAAACAAATATTTGAGGAACCTCATAGTTCTTGATATTTTATTCAACCTGTTAGACACAAAAATGTACTATGATATATGAAAGTCTATTGGTGGAATGGGATGAATAAAGATATTATTGGATCTAGCCAAGTGTCTGAACTGTCAACAAGTTAAGGTTGAGCATCAAAGATTGGGAGTATTATCTCAATATATAAATACTCTCACTTGTAAGTGGGAAGGGACGGGGATATAGGACATGTATTATTGGTTTGCTCAACACCAGACGGAAAAAAATGATCTACTAGGGTGTGATTATTGATAGGTGAAAAAATTTACAAGACGTCATACCCGTCAAGGTTTCTTTTTATGTGGAAGACTGGGCAAAGTTATCCATAAGGGACATAGTGAAGTTGCATGGGGTTCACTTTTAAATTATTTTCGATCGGGGTACTCAATTTACTTCACACTTTTGGAAGTCATTTGAAAAAAAATTTTGCACTGAGATTAAGATTCCAGAGGCTTTTCATGCCCATACTGATGGGCAAGGGGAACATACCATGAAAAAGTTGGAGGATATGTGAAGGGAATGAGTAGTTCACTTCAAGCGAAATATGGATGACTATTTTCCACTAATAGAATTTTCCTACAATAATAGTTATAATTCAAGTATTATTATTTCCCCCCATTGAAGCCTTGTATTGTAGGATATGTAGGTCTACCATTGATTGGTTTGAGGTAGGGGAATTTTCCCTACTAGGTGTATAACTAGTTTATGAGTCCATTGAGAATGTCTGACTCATTAGTGAGAGGCTGAAGACGACCCAAAACTGGAAAAAGCGTTATGCTCTTAGTAAAATAAAGAATTTAGAGTTTGAGGTTAGTTGTTGAGTCTATCTATGAATATAATCTATGGAATGTGTACAGATATTTGGCAATAAGGGAAAACTTAGTCCTCGGTATATGGGTCCCTACAAAATTTTAAAAAGTGTTGTGAAAGGTTCCTTTGTGTTATATTCTCCAAATGTGTGTGCTTCGGTGCATCTATTTTTTCAAGTTTCCATTCTCAATAAGCGAATTGGAGATTAAGCGTCCATTATTCCTTTTGAATGGTTGGGGGTAAATGAAAGTGTTTCATATGAGGAAGTTTAGATGGATATTTTGTACAGCAAAGTTAAGAGGTTGAGAAACAAGTAAATATCTTATGTTATGGTTTTGAGAAGAAATCATCTAGTTGAGGTTGCTACTTTGGAGGCCGAGGTCCATATGAAGTCCCGCTATACTTATCTTATTCATTCTACATCAACCCTAGCATAAGTTAAATAGTTCCTTTTCATTTTTCCTTTTTTTGGATGTCATATATTATTTGAATGTTTCCATTATTTCCTTATATCATGCATGTTACTGATAAATTTATGTTTTGTAAGAAAATTAGCTATTATGATTCATTGTTTTCATGTTGTTCTGTATTGAGTAATAGTTGCCTAAATTCTTCAGGAGATGAAATGTTAAACATGCTTTAGATGTTATTTCGGAAGAATCTATAATAAGGGCTCCATGAGACTCTCTCGAGAATAATTTTAGTTTGCAGAAGGTAAGTCCTTCTATAAATATGTGAAATTTTCAGTTTTCATGCATAATGGAATAATAACACTAAAATTATATTTGATGAACTAGGGATTCACATATATTTCATGAGTTCTTAAATTGAGTAAATGAATAAAAATTACTGTAGACGTTATTTTGGTAATTTTAGAAGAGAAACGTCAAGAGACGTCCATGATGTTCGGAAACTGGTCATTTGAGTCGGGTGTTTAGTGTGGTTTTTAATTATTGGGCAGTGTTGTTTACGGGTAAATACTTGCGATTGAGGCCCTGGTACCTATATTTTCATAAATAGGAGTTTAACATCTTTGTATGACTGCCCAATGACCACCCTAAGGGTCCTTGAGGGGGACCCAAATGTTGGGAAAAAAGCTGTCCAAACAGCTTGAGTTAACGGGGCCACCTGCGCCTCTTAACTCTATTGACGCCCCATAAGTGGGATCCTTAGGTAAAGACTTAGAATAGTATATGATCAAGAACACGAGGCAGCATGACAGTCCATAGGTACGACTCGTAAGTCACTTCTACCGTTATATCTTCAGACACGGCCAGGCCAAGGGTGTTAGAAAATTTCCACTCTTGCCTAATTAATTATGGGGGAGGCTTATTTATGTATTTTAGGTTATTTAAAGTATGATAAACAATTAAACCTACATTTATAATTCGTTCTTCAAAATCAAAACCCTCTCCAAAAAAAACTCTAAAAGTTCAAGGTCAAGCTCAAGCTAGAAGAGGAGATTTCAAGTGTGTTCTTAATCGATGTCAATCTTAAAATAGATTTCAAGTTTCCAAAGATTGTTAAAAAACCGTAATTCTTACTCAAACTCATTGGTTAATTCATCAAACGTTTTCTATTGATAAATTATGATTATATTGATTTTTAATCGATGATTTTAAGTTTAAAAATCTTTGAACCCATGATTTCAATAAATTATTAAAGTTTGCTTATAGTTACTTTTATGATTATGATCGAATATTGTTTGAATTGTGCTTAGATTGTATTGTATGGGTGCTATCCATTGCTACTTATACCTTTTCTATGATTAATTGTTAGAGACTTTAGTCATAGTGATAATCGCTTGGGTGAAAGGTAAGTTGACCAAATTCACTTGTTATATTGGAATTATTTTGGTATCGTTTTATACACTTATGGTGGAGATATTTACTTATTGTATATGTATCATGATCCTGACATTGAAGACATAATATAATGACTTGGAGTATTATCATGTTAAAGTTTATATGAATGTATAATGTAACGCTGTTCTAAATGTGATCATGTATAAAGATATTATTAAATTGTGATTTGAAGTATGATTCTCTCTTAATACTCATATGTGTTGATATTTGAAGGTGAACAATCTCTTCATGGTGATGTTGTATATTTAATGGTAGACTTAGGTGCCTTTGTTTGAAGCATGAGATTAGTTGACTATGACCTGTTCACTTTGTAGTCTTAGGCATCCTTTTATTTATTAATGAAAGAATGTATGTCTAGAATTGGTTAGTCCTAAGCATGGTACCCTTTCTATAAATGGTTAATGAGGTATTCCAGGCTATGTCTTGAATCTGCTACACCTAAGCATGGAATCCGTTTCATGATGAGTCCAACACCCTAAATGAATGAAAAATCTTGAAATGGTGAACGTAAGGGTAAAGACCTTCTACTTGTATGAAAGTAAAGACTTAGAGATGCTGGGACGTTATGGTAGAAACCTTCCCTACGAGAGTCTATACTCTACCTTATGAACCTTGATCGGCTAGATCTATGTATGTTGACCTTCTTGGTAGAAATACTTTTGATCTTCTAGACCTAATGATGGTGCCCTATATAGTACATACATGTAAAGGAAATACTCTATGGGAACAAACCCTAAGCACCGAGTGGATATGGTTGAGTTGGTATCTCTTCTTGAAGAAAAGGCTAGAGTACAACGAACATATTTTTATATACCCTAGATGATGTGCCTATAACGGTTGTGTATTAGTTCCACCCTTGGAAAGTAGAACACCTTCAACAATGTGGGGCCTTATGAAACTACATTAAATGACTAGCTAGTGTGGTCTATGTGGGTTATTAACTATTCCCATTACGTGGGATATGAATTCTATTAATTAGATAGGTTCTACAATATGTAGTTAGTAGTATGGGATGCTATCAACACATGCCACGAGTAGGCTTCAAAGATGCTAAAGGGATTTCCATAAGTCTTTAACAACTATTATGTGAAGTCCCCTAAATGCATGAATGTCTCGTAAAATGTCTTTAACAATGAATGTTAACCATTCGCTTAAGTTGAAAAGGAGAGGTCCTCATCTATTGTTGTTCATAAAGTTTCTTGACTTCATTGCGCGTCACCATGGAATTGAAGTTGATCCCGAAAAAAAATATTCTATTCAAAAAATTCATGAGCGAAATCACTTGAGAGACCTTTCTAGTTTACAAGGAAATGTGGCATTCATCTGAAGTTTCATTTCTAACCTTGATGGACGATGTCAACATTTCAGACTTTTAATGATGAATGATGTTCCTTTCTACTGGGAGAAATCATGTCAAAATGCATTTGAAAGCATCAAAATATACATGATCATCTCATCTATATTACCGGCACAAACTTCTCGAAAGCCATTGATACTATCCATTGCATCGCAAGAGAGACCACTTGGGGGAGTTCTTGCTCATGAGAAAGAAGCTAAAAAGGAAAAACATTATACTATTTAAGCCGCACATTTATAGGAGATGAGTTTTTAAATTATATGCCTAATTAGAAAATTTTCTTACCATTGCTTTAAGCATTAAAATATGAGGCATTATTTTGAAGAATACACTATCAAGTTACTTTTGGAGGCTGATCCCGTGAAGGTTGTAAAGAATCAACTAATAACCTCAAAAATCCATAATGATGGTCTGTATTGTTTAATAATTACGAGATTATATGCACACCTCAAAAAGATGTGAAGGAGTAAGTACATGCTAATTTCCTTGTTTATCACCCTCATCCGGTAAAATGGGAAATTTCATATATGATTTACGATGAAGATGCATTTTATTACTAAAGAGCTACCGACATGGACAATGTTCTTTGATAGATATGATGTTCGATATACTTCATGGGGGGGAGTCATGTGGATATTTCTTGAATGACTAATTTTACGAATTTCATGTGTTCTAGTTGAAACATGTTCTCACAATACTATAGAGAACCAATATTTGATTGTGGTCTTTGAAATGACATTAGATATGATGATTCCTCAATTGGACATCTATGATGACCCTCAATTCATCATTAATCAACTCTTTGGGATTTCCTATGTAAAGTAGGACTATTTTTTTTCGTCTCACAAATATTCTACTTTCTAACTTGAAAGTTTTGATCAAGTATTTTTGAATCAAATCCCACGAGCAGGAAAATTCACGGTGGATGCTTTGGCTAACTTTCTACAACAATTTTACTCGAAGAAAAGGCGACAACAAAGGTGCATGTATGTAATCAATAGGTTATTCCTAGTTGTCTTGATCTTCAAATCTATGAAAGACATTACACATATGTTTGAGTTGTTTAAAAAGAAGATTGGACATAATAGTTGATTGAGCATCTTGAACATGGAAGGTTTCATGAGGATCCACGAGTAAGAAAAGAAATTATGAGAAGCGAACCACGATTCATCTTTCACGATGAAATACATTTTCGTCATTCTTATGAGAGACTATTGTTGCGGTTTCTTGAAAAAGATGAAGGTCAACAAAAAATAGAAGAGGCACATTCTGATATATGTGGATAAAATCAATTAGTTCCTAAACTTTACTTTTTTATCAAGAGGATGGGCTTCTATTGTTTCAACAAGTGTGATGGAGTTCTTACAGAATGCCAAAATTATTCAACCCATCCAATTCAACGCTAACTACATCCATCAATCTCTAGAGGCTCTACTTCCCAAACGAGGCATCATGGCTCTTAAAAAAATTGCATGTGGAACTGATTTTGTTGGTCTGGACCTCTTCCAAAGACTTCAAAATAAAATATGTATATCTTTGTATTCACTTACTTTTTCTCTAGATTGGATAAAATTGTAGCATTAGAAATTGTTGTTGATTTTATAAAATTATAAATTTTTTAGATATGGCATACAAAGATTTATAGTCATTGATAATGGAACACCCTTCAACAATAACTTATGAATATTTTGTGCGAGAAGTTAAATTGTAAGGAACATAAGTCTTCAATGTAGAATGCAACTTCCAATGGTCTTGTTGAAGCATTTAACAAGACACTTAGTAACCCGTTGATGAAAGTAGATGCAATGAATAAAAGGGTATGACATTAGAGAATTGGTGAAGCTTTGTGGGAATATCGTACAAACTTTAGAACAGCTACGCAATCGACTCTATTTTTATTGGTGTATGGCGTAGAATCAGTCCTTCCACTGGAGAAGAAAATTGCATCATTTTGAATAGATATCAAAGAGGGACTTAGTACTTAAATAAAAGATCAACTTCACCTACCAGAGTTAGAGGCATTGGATGAGAAGAGATTGGAAGTGCAATAGAAGTTTGAATGTTATCAAGCTCGACAGAGAAATCAACAAGAAGTTGCGACATCGATAATTTTAAGTGTGATACCTAGTCTTAGCAGTCATGAGACCCGTAATCCTCACAAAATATATCAAAGAAAAATTTAAATCAAAATGGGATGGTTCATATGTTATGAAGAAAGCATATTCAAGTGTAACTTATAAAATTGTAGACCAAGATGGTGTAAGAGTTGGTACAATTAACGTCAAGAATCTAAAGCAATAATTCCCATGAAGGTTGTGTACATATATAAGGTATGAGCATAAATTGCATGTTACTCCTAGCCCGCAAAGGTAAAACATTTGTATGACCCAAATAAACTGAAATAAAATAAATAATACTCATCGACTTGAACTACGATATGACTTGATCCCCATCACCGAGGTACGTAGGAAATTGAAGTTATCACTCTAAGCTTAGTCAAAGGAGTAAAAAAAATTTTGGTGGCATTGCGTGATCATCACACTAGCTCTTTAAAATTAATGTTAAAACCCTAAAAATGAACTAGGTTAAATTAGAGTCTATCATGTGTTTTATGAGTTAATAAGGTATTTAAAATCAATATTAGCATTAGAAGTCAGTTTGAAGAGTTTTGAAGTCAAATGTAAAAAAATGACCAAGACGTTCAGAAGTTAGCCTTTGTGAGAGCTAGTGTGACTTGGCATGCTTTACATGTTTTTTAGTGTCAAAATTGATAGGGGAGGGTTATAACACCTAGATTAACATGTTTAGGGTTGAAAAGTCATGGTACGACTCCTTAAGGACAACTGTAAGGGTACTTCAGAAAGATCAAACCTTGGCAAACAAGATCCAAAAATTATCACGAACTACGACCTTCAAACGATGCTCAGTTGTTCAGTCCTGTTGAATCCGAGAATATCCCCTAGACGTAACCGGTGTCGGGGTCCTCTTTGAGGACTAAGACTAGCCTCTTATCTTACGTCATTAAATTAATAGGTCAAATTTAATGGAAAATTTAGAAATTTTCTTCACATCTTCTCGGATTTTCACATAGACTTTTACATACACATAGTGTATATAATCTAAAGAGTACATTAGTGATCCTACCTTCCCTATGTGGGAATGTCACTCCTGACTCTAGTTCGCTCAGTGCTAAGATAGAGTCCCTTTTTGAATTTCTTTATTGTCATTATTAATAATCATAACGTATTGTAGGTGTTAGGGTCTAACCGTTGTATATTCATTATCATCATAGCTAAATAAGAATTCGTATGAGCATAGTCCTTTCAATACAATGCATATAAGTGAAGTTAGCATATTAACATCTTCATATCATGATAAGGCACATTGGTAAATCATTTACCTTCCTTTTAACATTTACATCTTAAGCCACCACCTCACAAATAATAGACATGACATTTCAATTCAACATCATACCACCCTATCAATACTAATACAAGACGTACTCTAATATAACATCATTACTTAATAAGAATTAGGCACAATTTGAAGTAAATTATAATGATCACAAGACATACCAAGTATCCTTCATTGTTCATCAACAAGGTCTTAACACAAACCCTCAATTCAAGCCAATTTGTGTATACATCATCGTAAGTCAATAACCGATTTGATCACAAGACTAGAAGAATAACTACATCATAATTCAATACTAGATCATTTCTTATGACAAGATACTTAGGGTCAATTAACCAACATATTTCACAACCCTTATCATCTTATAAAGAACGATCTGAAAAGTCTTTATTAAAACAAGTTTCATGTTATTAGGAAACATCATCTAGTAGTAAATTCAATAAAATAAACCAAGTCAAGTGAACACAATAAACCTAAATAATATCAGTATAACGTTATTATTATGGAAGTCATATTCTTAAATTTAATCCAACAATCAAATGTATCATAATTAAGTATAATACATGTTAATCTACACATATTATAAAAAATAAATGATAAACAAATAAATTTAGAACATCAATTACATATTGGATAAAAATGCACTTTAAAACTCAACTTTGGAAATTAAATTTTATGGAACCCTTTGAGGAAAGAGGTATGTAAGGTGAATTAGATCAAATTCCTTGTTAATTGATGATGATTGATGGAAGAAAATGATCCCTTGCAGCCCTTAGACCATCCCCTTGGTTGGTCTTGAATGGTGTCTTCCACTAGTGGGAGAAACAAGAGAGAAGGAAAAGAGTTTTCTATTGTGAGTTTTGATTATTCTAATGGTGTTGGGGTCTTTCTATGGGGGGTTAATTAACGCAATTAGACGTTCCACAAACTCCTAATTAACCTCCTAACTAATTCAATTAATTAAATGAATTAGGTCAATACGTGCAGCAAAACACTGTTCTCATCAAGGAGACCACAATCGACGGATCGCTGGTTAGTCGATTGCTAACCTCCCCTTCCGTGCTGCACATCTGTCCTCTTGGTCAGAGACTTTGCAAAACGGCGCAACTGTAGCATCCGAAGTCCTTTGAATCCAAACACAAGGGTCCTCCTTAAGGCCCATTGGTTAGTCCTTGGGGAGTCATACCCGGACGTTTCGACCATAAATCAAAAAAATACATATTAGACACCCTTCCATAAATTTTCATCTTTTTTCGACTACAAAAAGATAATCAAATAGGCTAAGGCACGCTAGTACCTCCTAGAACTAGTTTCAGGACGTCATGGATGTATTTTGATACTTAGGTTCCTAGACTTACTAAATGACTTATTCATTAAAATGGACCTCAAAATAGTTTCCAGACCTTATGAAACTTAATTTAGTCTCTAGAACACGTCTTGGATTTTTGAAGTGTTACGTTATCCCCCCACCCCTCACGTACGAATACTCATCCCCGAATGAAACTAAAAATCTTTAAAAGGAAGGAATAAACTCAAGACTAGAAGCTCAACCAACAACTATACATAACAATATCAACATATCAATTACACAAGGATATTAAAAACTTCAACTACCACACATAAGTATCAACATTACATTATGAGGAATATGTTTCTCACAACAATAACAGCTCAACATATCATATATGCGTCAATTATGCTATACATTAACTTATTAACATGCTACATATCATTTCATAAATACTCACCATATCAAAATACACAACATAACTCAAAGAAAGAAAAATTGCAAGTTTTTCAGTTCGAAATCTACATTCACTATGATTCAGTGTAATTTCATAAAAAATGCACCTTTGGTGAAACTTCACGAAAAATAAAAGCAACTTCAATTTTTTTAATCATTTTTCATTATTAGTAAGAACTACTAAACATACTGATAATATAGATGAGGGTAACAGAATATCATGTCGTCCTCGGCCTCCCATTTTGCACCCTAAACTAGGTGATTCTTCCATACACCTTTACGGAAGCCACTTCTTTATTTCTCAATTTCATTACTTGTCTATCAAGGATTTCAACCAGAACTTCCTCATAAGAGAGGTTATCCTTCACACCAATAACCTCAATAGGTAAAATAACCTCGGGATCAGCGATACACTTCTTAAGCATGGAAACATGGAAAATCGGATGAATTAAAAACAATTCACTGGGAAGTTTCAATTCACATGCAACCTTACCAACTCTTTGCAAGATTTCATATGGACCCACATAACGAGGACTCAACTTCGCTTTCTTGCAAAATCTTACCACCCCTTTCATAGGCAAAATTCTGAAAGTCTTAAATATCCAATTGGGACCAAGAAACGAAGGATCACCCTCTTCAAACCATCTAATAGGATACCTACACCTCCTTCCATACAGGTCCTTATAAGGAGCCATGGATATGAATAAATGAAAACTATTTTTTTAAGAGAACTCCACAAAAGGCAAATGTGTATCCCAATTTACCTTGACATCAATAATACAAGCCCTAAGAATATCCTCAAGGGTTTGAATAATATACTCCGCTTGAGCATCCGTTTGGGGATGAAAAGCACTATTTAACTTTACCTTAGTACCCAACCATTCTTGGAATGACAAACAAAATCTAGATGTAATTGTGGACCCATATCCAATATAATTGATAAAGGACTACAATCGTGAAACACATTTTCATCTATGAAGATCCTTGCATAATTTTCCTACGAATAAGTAGACATGATGGGAATAAAATATGCATACTTGGTCAACCTATCCATAACTACTTATATACAATTATATTTATTTTTAGTCTGAGGCAAACATACTAAAAAATCCATATTGATGTCTTCCCCCTTCCGAGTAGGAACTTTGATTTCTTGTTGTAACCACTCGACTTTTGATGTTCAGCTTTAACCTTTTTCAAATTAGACACTTAGAGACAAATTCCGCGATGTTCTTCTTCAAACCTTACCACCAAAAAATTTCCCTAAGGTCATGGTAATTTTTTGTCGAACCTAGATGAATGGAATAATGGGACCCATGGGCTTCCTCAAGGATATGGTTCCTCAACCCATCTATATTGGGATCACCGAACATTTCCTTGATTTCGTAAAACACAATCACCCCTAAGAATAATGCTTTATTAAGCTTAACTAGAACCGATCCTTCAAATCCATCAATGATTGATCAAGGTGCTGTTTTGACTTCATCGTAACCATCAATGATGACTCGAAGTTATGATGGATCGTAAAACCACCATTCGAAGAACCTTCCAACCTCACACCCAATCTATAAAACCTATGAACATCTCTCACTAGGTATTTCTTAGCTTTATCTATGTGAGATACACTATCCATAGTCATATGACTTAGAGCATCTGCAACAATATTGGCCTTGCCGGGGTGATACAGGACAATCAAGTCGTAATAGTTCAACAATTCTAACCACCTTCTTTGTCGGAGATTTAACTCCTTTTGGGTAAACACATATTGGAGAATCTTATGATCGGTATACGCATCAACATCGAATCTATACAAGTGATGTATCCATAATTTCAAGGCAAATACCACGACTTTTAATTTAACATCATGAGTTTATAGTTTCTGTCATGCAACTTAAGTTACCTAGAAAAATAGGCTATTACCTTCAAATGTTTCATTATTACACACCTTAAACCCACTCTGGATGCACCACAATACAAAATGAAACCCTTCATACCCTCCGGAAGAAACAACACTAGAGCGGAAGTAAGTCTATCTTTCAAAATTTGGAAGATTCTCACACATGCATTTGACCGCTCAAATTTCTTACTCGTTTTGGTCAAATTAGTCAAGAGAGATGCAATCGACGCAAAAGTATCCACGAACCTCAGATAATAACCTGCTAAACCAAAGAAACTCCTAATGTCAATTGGAGTCAATGGCATAGGCCAATTTTTCAGCGCCTCGATTTTCCTTGGATAAACCTCAACACCATCGCTAGACACGATATGAAAAAGAAATGTCACCGAGAACTAACCCTTGATATAATTATAAAATAATTGATTCTTCTTAAGCACTTGCAACACCACCTTTAAATGGTTCATGTGATCATCCTTATTTTTCGAATGTACCAAGATGTCATCAATGAATACAATTACAAATGAAACTAGGTTACTTCGAAACACTCTATTCATGAGATCCATAAACGTCTCCGGGGCATTAGTGAGACCAAAAGGCATTACTAAGAAATCGTAGTGAACATAGGTAGTACAAAAAATCGTCTTTGGTATATCCTCACCTCTTACTCTAAGTTTGTTATACCCCGATCTCAAGTCAATCTTAGAAAAGCAGCTTGCCCCTTGGAGTTGATCAAACAAGTTGTCAATCCGAGGGATAGGATGCTAGTTCTTGATTGCGACTTGATTAAGTTGGCGGCAATCAATGCACATCTTAAGCGACCCATCCTTCTTCTTCACAAATAAAAACAAAGCACCCCATGGAGAAATAGTAGGTCTAATGAACCCTTTGTCTAGTAAATGCTTGAGTTGAGACTTCAACGATTCCTGTTCATCCAGAGCTATTCCATAAGGAGGAACTGAAATGCGACTTGTGTCCAGCAATATTTTTACACCAAAATTAATTTTCTGTTTGGGTGGAATATCGGAAATGTCATTACGAAATACTTCCGGAAATTCACTCACTACAGGAACCAATATAATGGGAGAAATTTTGGAGTCTAAATCTTGGACTCTTACTATATCGAATAAACACCCTTTAGAGATCATTTTGCATGCTTTCAAACACTAATGATACAACCTCTAGAAATAGAATTTTCCCCCTTCCACTCTAAATCGGGCTCATTTGGAAATATAAACATCACCACCCTTGTTCTACAATCTATAGAGGCAAAGAAAGCATGCAACTAATCCATACCCAAAATGACATCAAAATCAAGCATATCAAGTTCTACTAGTTCAACATGGAAAAATCTAGTGGTCAACCTTATAGGATAATTTCTATACAACCTTTTTGCAACAACCAACTCACCCACTGAGGTAGACACTATAAAAGGTTCATGTAATATATCGGCAAAATTTTAAACTTTTTAGCTACTAGAGGGGTAAAAAATTATAAAGTAGCACTGGGATAAAGTATGGAATATAAATCAATAGAGAAGACTTTAAAAATACCGGTCATCACATTGGGAGAAGTCTCTTGCGCTTCCTTAGAGAGGATATTGTAGAAGCTGTTCTTCTTTGGCGACTCATTTGAACCACTTGCTTGACCTTGAAAACTACCCTTTTAGTGACCCCTCATATTAGGGAAACCCTAACATTGTGTCCACTTTTACCATAACTAAAATAATTGTGTGTCCCCTTAAGATAATCACCATAGTGCTTCTTGCCACACCTTCCACAAGTTGCATTTTCTATTGGTGAACTAGTACCCTTTCCCTTCTTAGGCTTAGGGTTAAGACATTCTATTATCTCTAGGCTTAGGAGAATAAGAGGGAACATAATTAGAAGAATGTTTCTTAAACCTAGGTTTGCCTTGTATCTCAAGCCTATTCTTTAAAGAACCTCCACCAAAAGATATTTCCCTTTTAGCATCTCTACTCTTCCTCTTAGGACTTGCCTCTTCTACATATTGCCCATAGAAAATAAGACAAGAAATGTTCATGTCATCATGTAGCATATCCTAATGACACTCCTTTTGCAAATCATCTGATACCCCCGTCACAAAGCGACTCATTTTATCCTTAGGATTGGAAACAAAAGAAGGAACATATTTTGACAATTTTTTTTAATTTTAAGGACTATTCATGAACAATCATACCTACTTGGCATAGTTTTTGATGAACTCTACCACTTTAGCTTCCCTCTTCTCCCTAGGAAAGAAAGAATCAAGAAAAGCTTTCTTGAACACAATTCGAGTCATGGGTACACCTCTTAAAGGCCTATTGTCCCTCCATTGGACATACCATGGTTGAGCGACATCCTTGATTTTATAGGTGGCTAATCGTCCTTCTCACTAAAAGACAACCCCATTGAATAGAGGATTTTGTTGATTTTATCGATAAACTCTTGGGGGTCTTCTTCAACCTTGGACCCATAGAAAATTGGAGGGTTCATCCTAGTGAAATCCTTTAGACGGAGGCCATGATAGAAACTGTTTGATGAGATTGCGGTACAAATTCCCGATTAGCTTGGGCCGTCATGGCTTGGGCTTGAGTAGTGCTGTCTTGTGCTTAGGTAGTGATGTCTTGGGTCATTTGAAAGAGAGTGGTCCTTAAGTTATCGTCCATCAAACGAGGAGGATTCATCATGTCTTGGTCATTATTAGTATATTCCTCAAGAGGAGGAACTTGATCACCATGCGAAGGAACTCCCGCATCGAAAATCTCTTCTTCAAGTCTTCGTGCTAAATTCCTTCGAGTATTCATTGACTATATTCACAATAAGAGGATTAGATAAAAAAAATACATAGAGTTAACACTCTAAAGGCACGATATTGGATTTTAAAAAAGTAAGAGTTTCCTAAGAATCTCATGGATTCCTATTCATAAGTGTGGAAAACTTCATGCTTGTGAATATGAACGTACATAGATGTGGTTGAGAGATACATTGACTTAAAGATATTTACCATAATTATATTATACCAAGTTTGTTACATCCGGGAATAGCCCCTGGACGTAAGTGGCGGCGGCGGCCTCTTTGAAGACTATGGAAAGCCTCTTAGCTTACACCTTACATTCATAGTTCAAATTTAGTGGAAAATTTAAAACTTTTTATTAGATCTACTCGTAGGTTTACATAGACCTCTACATACACATAGTATATATATATATAGAGTATACATAGAGCCTTGGTATAAGAAGATTACTTAGTTTTGTACTTTTAATGCACATAAGTATATAAACTGTAACATAGTCATAAAAATTGTCTCATCTTTTAACTATCTAATAAGAGTGTAATAATTTGGGCATAACCCATACATCAATATAAGAATGCCTAACATGGGCTATGCAATGATTCATACTAAATGGAAAGAAAAAAAACATAGAATTCTTAAACTCAAACAACTCCATTAGCTAGATAGTGGCATCCTTCTCAAAATGTCAGGACCTACCCTACTTGTATGATAAAAATATCCAAGCCTTCTTCAAGTTGTCTTCAAAAACACTTCAACGAGAAGAACCTATAATGTTGGGGAAAAGGAATAAATGGGGTTAGTACACCACTTTGTACTAAGTATACAACCATATGCACACATAGTTTGAAATCATGCTACGAAAAGGGACATTTCATAAAATATGCATTTTTCATTCAAAAACCTTTATGCACATTCAACAAGACAATCTTAACCAGTAAAGCATGCTCATCAAATTATAGGAATGTTCATCACAAGACCAACAACATCAAGTCTAGTAAAGTTAACATGCTTAGCATATAGTAGAATACATAACCAAGTAACTCTATCATCAATTCATACTAATATCAAGAATGAATAAGAGTACATTTCAACATACCCAAAGCAAGACAATTAATCATGAAACCTAATTAAGTCAACAATATGCAACGACCAATAAAACGCCAATAAACTTACTCAATCAAGTAACCAAACAAGAATAATGACTAACATCCTACTTCACATATTTTAATGTTTAAGAGTACATAACATCATATTTTAACAATATAGACCAACAAATATTCATAAATGATACCTATCAACTTATTGTATCAAAAATGTGCAAGTTCTTCATATAAATATCATATACATTCATAGACATATTTATACATAAGACTATACTCCTAAGACTCCCTTCAAGGCTAAATAGTGCAATGTTTAGGTAGAGTGACATACCCCTACCTAGACTAAGCTAAACCCGTTAGGTCATCATAATTAGAGTTGAATCCTTTAGTTCATTTTACCTTTTGAAAACATATTTCCCTAACCGACATAGACAATATGAGCTAATGTTGAATCCGGTTTCATGGAACACTACACCGAAAGAAGATAGACTACTTGCAAAGGTATTACATGAACATAGAAACTACATAGATCCACTAGCTAGTATTCCTATAGGTGAAACGAATTTCAAGACTTAGGAGATATAGTGTGGACAATTTGTATACCACATGCATTGTAGTCTCCAATCTCAAGAGTAATTAATGATCCTACTATCCGTATGTGGGAAGGGACACTCCTCACTCTAGTTCATTCGGTGCTAAGCTAGAGTCACTTTTAAAAATGTCTTTAATCTCTTTATAAATAATAATAGAGTATTGTAGGTCATAGGGTCTAACCCTTGTATATTCTTCATCATCATAGCTCAATATAAATTTGCATGAGTATTGTCCTTTCATTACAATTAATATACGTGAAGTTAGTACATTAACATCATTATATCATAACAAGGCACATTGGTAAATCATTTACCATCCTTATAATATTTACATTTTAAGCCAACATCATACAAATAATAGTAAAGAAATTTCAATCTCATACCACCCTATAAATCCTAATACAACGCATATTCAAATAAAATATCACGACTTGATCTCAAATAACCACAATTTGAAGTAAAGGATAGGGATTATAATACTTACGGAGTCTCCTTCATAGTTCATCATCAAGGTTTTACCACAAAACCTCAATTACGCCCAATTTGGACATACTTCATCATAAGTGAATAACCTATATGATCAAAACGCTAGAAGAATTACTACATCACAATTCAATACTAAATCATAGCTTAAGATAAGATGCTTTGGTAAATTCACAACATACTTCACAACCTAGATCCACCTTATTCAGTTAAACTAGCATGAAAAAGCTAAAAAAAAAAAAAAAAAATTTAATCTGTGATCCATACATTATTAAAACAACATAATTTAGTTATTAATGCAACCACGAAACCAGTTCCATTGAAGCCAAGTTAAACCTAAATCAGATTCAACATCATAACCTAAGGGTGAAGGGGGTGGTAAAGGTCATCTCTACAAAATAGACCACACACATTCAAGAATATAATAATGAATTTAGGAGAATGGTAATATAGTATAATATAAAAAATAAAAAATAAAAATATCAATTCATAACATCAATTTCGTATTGGATGAAAAACCACTTGAAAACTCAACTTTGGAGATTCAATTTGATAGAACCCTTTGAGGAAAGAGGTCACAAAGGTGAATTATGTTCCATACCTTGTTAATTGATGAATATTTATGTAATAAATTTATACCTTTCATCCATTTAACCCTCCCCTAGGTTGGTCTTGAATGTTGTCTTCCAGTGGAGAGAGAAAGAAGAGATAAGGAAGAGAGTTTTGTTTTGTGAGTTGTGATTAGTCTAATGGATTGGGGTATTTATATTGGGGGTTAATTAATTTAATTAGACCTTCCCTAACCAATATTTAAATTTCTAACTAATTCAATCAACTAAATGAAACAGGTCAAAATGTGTACCAAAATACAGGTATCATCGACGAGACCATGATCGATGGATTGTTTTGTCAGTCTATAACCAACCCCCTCTTCTGTGATGCACATCCGTCGTCTTCGTCAGATAATATGCAAATGAACCCATCATGATTTTTTCTATGTTACCATTGAAGGATACATTGATTCCCCGTGGATTCACCAACGGCCCGTCTATGGCATCTGTTGGTGACACTTTCTTGGGCAGTACTTTGACTCCTAACGCAAGGATCCTCCTCAAGGGCCCTTTGTTGTTCCTTCGGGAGTTGTACCCACATTTTTAGAACATTAATAAACTTAAACACATATTATACACTCATCCACATATTTTCATCATTTTCTGACTTATAAAAGCTAGTCAAATAGGTTAAGAAATATTAGTACCTCCTTGAACTAGTTTCTGGACGTCATGGACGTTATTGGATGCTATTGTTCCTAGAAATCCTAAAGGACATATATTCATTAAAATGGACCTTAAAACATTGTGTATACCTTATGACATTTATGTTAGGCTCTTGAGCACGTCTTGGGTTTTCAAAGTGTTACAAGTTGACACCACGTCGATTGGTGGCATGGATCAACATATAGTTGTGGGAGATTATCCACCCAAAATGGATGCTCAAACCAAAAAAAATGCCGCTAAAGGATGCTCCATTAATCAAACGACGGCCAGTAGCTTACAATCCTCGTTTGACACCTACAACTTTCTGCAGTTGTATTGGCTAAAGCGATGGTGTTTTTTTGGAATTAACCCAATGTCCTAATTAAGTCCTAAAAGGTTATTTGGGGTTATTTATGTTATTTGAAGTTCTTTAAGAACCTACACTTTGATTTCATTATTCAAAATCCAACCCCAATATCAAAAAAAATTTCTCCAAAACCTACATGAGATATTGAAGACAAGTTGAAACTAAGATTGAAGTTCTTAATTTATTCTTCTTCAATTTTTTTTAAATTTATTTAATTAATGTATGGTGATTTAATTCTTGATTCTTCTCTCATTAAATATCAAATTCCAAAGGCTTTTCAAAGATATTCTAAAATAATGAAATCCTATTTCGAATTTTACACATGGGTTCTTGTATAAAAAGGTTCAAATCAATGTTAAATGAAGTAATTGATTTGAATTGGTGATTTTAAGGTAAAAACATCCATGAACCCATGTATTCCTTGAATTACTAATTTTGTCTCTTATGTGGTTTAATTGATCATAACTTGATCTTATTAAATTCATTTGTAGATTTTTATGGGCTAATGAATTATATATAGATTATTGTAGTATTTTTGGAACATTGATATTTATTACTTGTTGGATAAGTGCTATGTACAATTATATCGGTAATAGCTTTTGTAATGTGAATTGGTTGAAATGGCAATGTAATGGTGATTATGGCCATTGGAGGATGGTGAATTTACCTCATTCCTCTATTTTGTATAGAATTGATATTGGATTATGTTGAGTGATATGGTCACCTCATGGTGGAGGTGCTTAATTGTTATAGTTTCTATGAATTTGGCCTTGTCGGCATTATTATATGAATTGTTCTATCATCATGTTATATCTTGTATAGAAGATCAATGTAAAGCATGATATTTTGTAAGTGCATGCGTTATGTTAAAGCAATATTCCTTTAAATGATTGTATGTGAATACGAGACATGATAGGGTACTACTTAAATGTTATTGAATAGGAGACATGATGATGTTGCGTCTTTATTGGCACACTTAGATCCTTCTTCTTGATACAATAAAGCTTATGATTATGAACTATTCACAGCGGATGTTTAGGGACCCTTGTAATGTAAGTGTATGAATGAATTAAAGAATAAAAGTCTAAGATCGGTAGACCTAAAAAAGGTGAGCTTCTTTGAAAGACTTATATGAAACCTTGTATATGAAAAGAAGGTTAAATAATGAGATATACTTGGAAATAACATTATGAGTTTTTAAGACTTAGTGAAGGTATATTATAAAATACCACAAGGGAATGATTTACAATAAGAGAAACAAGGAAAAGCATTGAGTAGATATGCTTGTGGTAATAACTATATTTGAGGATGATACTAGAGTACAATAAGCCTTTATTATTCAAAAACCATGTGACAACATACGATGAGAATTTATTATACCTTTCGCAAGCAGAACACCTTCTACGGTGTGAGGTCTTATGGCACCGGATTAAATGCCTAGCTAGTATGGTATATGTCGATTAATTCCTTTTCTCATTATATCGGATGTATGTTCTAGTCATTGGATATGTTATACAATGTGTGGGTAGTCGAATGGGACACTATATACAACAGACACGAGTAAGGCCGTGAGTTTCTAGGAGAACTTTTTTCTATAGTCTTCCAGAATCCATTTACATGGGGAATTCATTTATTTTATTACTTGTCTCTTAAATGTCTTTAAATGAATATTGTTGACGTAATGAAATATGTTGAAATGGAAGGTTAATTTCTCACTTATGTGGAGAGTCTAAATTATGAAAAGGGGTCAGTTGATGAATATGGAATTATGTATTATTGTGTTGTAAATATTGTTCTTACTTTCGGGAGTCTTAATGGTAACTTAGGAGTTCTTGAAAAAGGTAAATGGGTGGTCTCTTCCGGTCTTATTTAATGAGTATTTGGATAACCTTTTGTAAGAATTCTAAATGCTTATATGGATTCTAAATGATTATGGTCAAATCTTATAGATTACATGAATGTGTCATACATGTGAATAGAGAATTAAAGATGTTGCTTATTCTTGTTTTATGATATTTATATTAAAAGAGCATTAAAAACAGACATAAAGTAAATGTTTTTTTAGCATGGTTTTGTTACATGTTCACCATACTTAGTTCATTAGCTGTGCTAATTCCATATGTTTCTCACTTTCTACAAGTATAGGTGGAAAGTAAGGATTCTCTTAGAAGTCAAGCCTGAGAGTAACATTCTCTCAAGAAGATTGGTATGTCCTCGTATGATTCGAGGACAAAGCTTATGTTTAGTTTCCTTTGACATTTGTAATAGACAATAGATATCCTTTAAAATGTAATGGGGTGTTACCCTATTATAGTTCTTGTTTTTGAGATGGCTTATGACGAGACTTAGTTATTTCGTATATTATGTAAAGAGTTTGACTATTATTGTAAATGTAAAAAATTTGTAATGGCAATACTTTCAGATATATGCGATGAAAAGATGGTCTAAGATCTTGTATAAGACTCTGGATGTCGAATACACCATGTAACTTTGTTCACGACCCAAATCAGGGACGCGACTGGCAGCCACCTTTACCCTCCTAGGTTGAGGAACCAACCCATCTAAACTTAACATTCAAAGATATATCAACGGAAAAATTAATGCGGAAGACTTAAACTCATTAATAAAAACAATTCAAGTACTATTATTATTATCCCCAGAAATCTGGAAAGCATCATCACAACAACATCTATCTCAAATTACTTAACTAGAATGTCTAAGAACAAAATAACTAAAAAGCTAGTCCATGCCGGAAGTTCAAGGCTCAAGGACTTGAATAAGAAGACCCCAGTCCAAGCTAGAGCATTAGCTCACCCGGAATTTTCCGATGAAGTGAAGACGCTAGCTAGTAGATCTACTGTTGAGTTGAAGTTGACCTGAACGTTGCTGATTACACAAATAAACAAAGAGGAAAACATGAAAGTAGGGCGTCAGTACAACCACACGACTGGAGTAGATATCAGCGGCCCCAACTCAAAATAGGAACAGTATATATCAATCATAATGTAAATCAAACTACAATACTCAACATGTAGCAATAACAACATGAATCATCATAACTACAACCGAGTTCACAACATAGGACTCAAGCCTCAATACCAGACGTATTGGGAATAAGTTCATTAGATTATGTATATCATTATCTTTTAAATCATTATCGTTTTCCTAGTGTGGCGGTACGCGACACTCCGATCCTCTATTCTATCCTGGGGCGGAAACGTGAACTCCGATCATCATTCTATCCTGGCGGTACGGAACGTGTCCCCCGATCAATATTCTATCCTGGTGTCGGAACGTGACACTCCGATCCTATATTATTTTATCCTGGTACCGGAACGGGCACCCGGATCCATATTCTATCTGCGGTCCTGGTGTCGGAACGTGACACTCCGATTCCTCAGATTCATTCTATCCTCAGGTACCGGACGTGGCAACCCGATCCACTAATTCATCAAAGCCTTCTGTTACACTAAGATGGCATCATCATTCTCATTATATAAATTTATCAAGCCTCTTTCATTACTAAGGCATCTCATTCTCATATATAAATAATCAAGCGATTAGGGTTCTTTAAGATTGGGATTCAATAGCGCATTCATGCTTTGTTTAATTTCATCACAATTTCATTAATCATAATCATGCAAGCATACAATTTAAGCACTAGCAGGGTTTACAATACTATCAACACATAATATTCACTATTAAGAGGTCACTACGAATATCGAACAGAAACCATAAAACCTAACTCCACTGAAGAATAATAACAGCGATCTTACAAAATCCTTGCTTATCCTCTTCGTTTCTCTCTCTCTACTCGTTCGTTTTCTTCTCTCTTTCTGATTCTTTTCTTTTTTGTTTTGTTTTATTCAAACCCTCCTTCCTTTTACCTAATTAAAAGTATAATTAAGTTGTAAAGAGGGACAATAAAACCCACTAATTAACTTAAGGTTACCTCTTTTAACCCCCAAGTAATTAGACCTATTAATATTAACCCTCAATCTTTGTAATTAAGAAAAGAATAGTCCAAAAACGACCCCTAAAACGTGTTAGAGGGATCATATTTGCCTGGGACTGCGCAACCTGTGACGGGCCGCGGCTGCGATGGTCCGTCACACAGGTCGTAGCAGCTCCCTCAACTAGTTAGCCTGTTGTGACGGCCCATCACACTTGACGGTCTTCCGTCCTTGTCCTCCGTCATGACGGTCAGAAACTCGTTCTTGTACCAATCTCAAAGTGAAGTGTTTTTACAAAGAAAACTCACGACGGTTCGTCGTGATGTGACTGGTTACGTCCTGCAGGTCCGTCACAATTTACAGCGAGTCGATTTTCAGTACCCAATTCAAAATTTCTAGTGTCATGGGACGCACTCCTCGACGGGCCATCATGGACTATGACGGTCCGTCGTTACATCCGTCGTCCAGCCAGTTTTTCCAGAAATAAAAAATCTGTTGTCAAAACGACCTAAACAGGTCGTTACAATAGATACCAATTTACCATCTTGTTCGTCGCCGAACGATCAAAAGAAGAAAAATAATGCGAAAGGAGTTACCTGAATCTGAACAGATGTGGGGTATTTTTCTTGATATCCGCCCTCCTTCGCCCAAGTAGCCTCTTCAACCGGTCGATCTTCCATTGAACTTTGATGGATGCAAATCTCTGCTCGATCTCAATTGCGAACTTCTCGATCTAATATAGCAACTGTTCCTCGTCATAAGTCAAGTTTCTCATCCAACAACACTGAGGTCCCAACGATAATGTAGTTTCCTCTCCATGGTATCTTTTCCAACATGGACACAGAATACCGGATGCACTCCGGACAGCCTGGGGGCAAGGCTAATTCATTTAAGCCACCTCCCCTATTCGCTTAGTACCTTCCCCCAAATGGTCCAATATACCTTGGACTTAGCTTACCTCTTTTGCCAACCGAATCACCCCTTTCATGGGTGAAACCTTCAACAAGACTTGTCACCTTCATGAACTCCAAGTCTCTAACCTTCCGGTCTGCAGACTCCTTTTGTTATACTTTGCCGCGCTAGAAGCTTTTCTTGAATGCCCTTCACCGTTTTCTAACGAATCCCTCAAGATGATCGGTTACCTAAGGCTAACCTCGGAGTGCATCAAACCCCAACCAAATGGGAGAATCTTACACCTCATCCCATACAAGCTTAATGGAGCCATATCAAATAATGGAGTGATAGTTATTTACGAAAACTCTGCCAAAGGTAAGAAGCTATCCCAATGGCCACCAAACTCTATCACGCATGCGCGAAGCATATCCTCCAACACTTGGAAGGTTCGCTCAGACTGACCACGGTCTGAGGATGGAACGCGTACTAAGGTACAAACTAGTACCCAACTGCATGCAATGTTTTCCCAAAACTTAGAGAAACTGAGACTCTATCTGATATGATGGAATAGGGGAACTCCATGCAATCGAAAAACAACTTCTGGAGATGTAAAGTTGGCTAACTTCTCTGCATTGTAAGTGACCTACCGGACGGAAATGAGACAGACTTAGTTAACCTATCAACAATACCCAAAGAGGGAGTCATACTTGCCCAAGGTCTTTGGAAGACCCCAACCACGAAGTCCATTGCGGATTCTCTCCCATTTCCATTCCGGAAAATGGGCATTCTATGAAGTTCCTCCGGGCCTCTGTTGTTTCTACATACTTGTTGACAATTTCGGACATTGGCCAATTAAAATCCACAATATCCACGCTCATTCTAACTCCACCAAAAAGTGTTGTTTTAGGTCGCGGTACATCTGGTTGCCACCGGAGTAAGGAATACCTTGAACTATGGGCTTCTGCCAGAACAGTGTTGATCAAATCCATCAATGCGGGGAACATACATTCCCTTAATCCTCAACACACCTCCTCGTCGATTGGTGCTTCTTTAGCCTCTCCTCGCAACACTTTATCCCGGATTCGCCTTAGTTCTCATCATCAAACTGTTTTCCCTTAATCTTTCAAGAAAAAGAGATCTTGACTCCACACTAGCCAACAATCCTCCCTTCTCATTTATTTCCAACCTCATCAAGTCGTTTAGCCAGAGTCTGAACCTCTCTAGCCAAGGGCGTCTAGAGGCTGCAAATGAGGCTAGACTTCCCTGTTTTCCCGCCTTCTACTCAAGCATCGCCACAACATTGCCTTTCCCCGGATGATACAAAAATAGTGATGGTCGTAGGCCTTAAGTAGTTCCATCCATTCCTTTGCCTCAAGTTCAAATCTTCTGAGTAAAGACATACTGAAGGCTACGATGATCCGTGTAGGACCTCAACTTAACCCCATATAAATAGTGTCTCCATTGCTTCAATGCAAACACTACCACGGCCCCAATTCCAAGCATGAGTTGGAAGTACGTCATGACACTTGTAATTGTTTGAGGCATAAGCAATCACGTTCTTCTCTTGCATTAGCACTGCCACCCAAACCCGAATAGGATGCATCACAATAAACAAGAAGTTCTACTCTACCGGCAAGTGAGGATAGGTGCGGTAGTCAACAAAGTCTTTTAAGCTTCTGAAAGCTTCCTACATCATCTTACCTACAATGGAACATTCTGCTTAGTCATTCGTCAATTTGAGAAGCAATAGAAGAGAATCCTTGACCAAAGCGGCGGTTAGTAGCTAGCTAACCAACAAAACTCCGTTATGTCTGACACATGAGTGGGTCTTACCCAATTCGTCACTGTCTCAATATTAGAGGATCTACCATCACCCCATCCTCGAAACCACATGCCCCAAGCAGGAAACTGCATCTAGCCCAAACTCCATTAGAGAACTGCGCGTAAAGCTTTTCTCCCTCAACATTCCAAACACCAACCTCACAATGCTCCTCATCGTTCCTTTACTTTAGAATATACCAGTATATCATCTATAAATACGATCACAGAAGGTTCCAATACGGCTTAAATATTCCCGTTCATCAAGTCTCATGAACGCCGAGCAGGGGTTCGTTCAGACCCAAAGGACATCACAACACAATTCTAAGTGTCCATACTCGTTCGAAAAGCAGCTTGGCACATCCGTTGCCCGTATTTTCAATTGATGTGATAACCGGATCTCAAAAGTAAAATCTAGAAAGACACAAGCACCTTGTAAATGATCGAATTAAGTCATCAATGCAGGGAAGAGGATACTTGTTCTTAAATTACTTGTTTCAACGTCGGTAGTCTATACATCGAAAAACTCCATCTTTCTCTGTACAAACAAAACCGGAAGCACCCCAGGAGATGCACTTGGTCTAATGAAGCCCTTGTCCAACAACTCTGAAGGTGAGCCTTTAAGTCTCTTAACTCAGCGGGGTGCCATTCTGTAGGGGGTAGAAATGGGCGTGTGTACACGAGTTCGAGATCAATACAGAAGGCATATCCCTATCTGGGGGCATACCTGGAAGATCTGCAGGAATACATCAAGAACTCACGGACCACCAAAACCGACTCAATCGAAGGTACTGGGTAGTGTCATCCTTGAGATGTGACAAGAAGCTAAGACACCCTTAATAACCATTTTCTTAGCACGAGAAGGAGATGATAGAACGGATTGAAGGTAGTCACCCTCCCACACTAAACGGATCTGTCCCCGGCATTGGCCAATGTACAGTTTTAGCTTACAATCCAAGATCGCAAAATTTGGAGAAAGCCATGTCATACCCCAGAATTACATTCAAAGCACCCATTTCTAAAAAATAACCAATCTACATAAGTGTTGCCTCAGCCACAAAGTTCACCAAAAAGACCTATGTACCTTTCAAATACACCACAGACTCTCCCACCGGTTGTAGAAAATGAATAGCCATGTCCAAGTAATTCATAGGCCAATTTTAGACCTTTAGACCCCAAATGATGAAGATACATATGAAAAACGTTTTGGAGCAGGGTCAAATAATACAGATGCCATGCAATCACAAACCAAAAGATTACCTAGTGAATAACCGAATCAGACGCCGTCCGCTTCAGATCTCCCAGGGAAAGCGTTTAAACAATGGGGGCCCCTATGTTTGTCTGTCCATTGCCCCTACCATGTTGACGTCGTCGTGGCTCCATTTGCCATCACCTCTGCCGTATGTGATGGACCACCATTACCCGACCGTCACGTCATCCAGAAAAGCGGCCTCTACCATGACAACTCTACATCTAGGAGTGGAGGTTATGAACTATGGTTGGAACAATACCTCTGATGTGTCCAACCTCCCCACATCATAACACCTCGCGGGTTCATGCATAGGTCTCTGGAGTAGGTCGACCGTTCTGAGTGGACCCACAACTACAGTCGTTGAAGATGAATGGTCGACTTGAGTAACCTCGGAGCTCTGTCCTCTAGAGTGAGACCCATTAAACTCGCCCTCCCCTTCGAAACCTTTTCGAGGTCGATGTCGTGGTGAATCGTCTGGCTTGCACTCCTTCCCCTATATCACAAAGTCTACACCTTTGGAAGGATTGTTGCCGTAAGCCGGCCTACCTGAAGGCTGAAATCCGCAACTCTGACCTCAACACCTTCACAAAACGCGATCCGTTCTTGTGGACTGAAACAATTGGGTGTGGCGTATATGGATAGTGCGCGAAATTTAGCCTAATACGTGTTGTTAACGTCTCCTCCCTTGCTCTAGACTCAAGAACTCGTCCCTTTTTTATCTCTCAAAGTCCTTGGATATACTTCTCCATTAAACAGGGTAGAGAATGATTCCCAAGTCATTAGGTGGTTGCCCTCTGTTGGTTGGACACTCAACATGTGACCGCCACCACATTTGGCATTCCCTTGAAACTGATAGTCACGAACTCAACGCCAACCGTTCTATATTACCCATCTGTGTAGAGTAGCTCATGACAATCAACCAGAAACAATCGTAGGCATCCTCTGATTGCGCCTCTTAAAGACTGAAGTTTCAATTTCAAGAAACTTAAGAAAAGTTCATGGCTAATCATTGTCATAATAGGGCCCAGTAGTCAGACGTGGTTGGAAATGTGCCTTCCCAATGATGCATCCATGCGGGGAAACCTAGAGCCCAGGTCGTACTCTGAAAACGGAGGGTGTTGGGTGTAGAAGAAGAAAGAAACTGCTGGAGGTGCCTGACCCTGATCGGATAAACCCACTAAGATAGCAAGTACCTTGGTTGATCATCTCTGTGGTAGGTTGGGGTGGCATTCCCTCATTATGCCCTTGTTCATTTCTCCCCTTCCTCCCCCTCTCTTATCACCTCCTCGGTCGGTGGAGAGTCACCGCCCTAGTATAAAGATGGTAGGTGCTGGTCCCTCTTCCTCTATAGGACCGTTCCTCCCACGGGCCTATCCCACGGGCTCTTGCCGTTGCTTTCCTCGAGTACAGCCCCAGTGGCTTGGTCAGGTCGTTCTTGTCTTTCCGTTGTTGCTGCTGGTGCGGTCGTTGACTCTAGTGCTTAACCATCTGCGAAATATAGGTGAAGATGTCAGTACCAATTCGTATCGACCAGATACCAATGGACTAAAGTAGTAGCACGAAAGAAGAATGAAAGAGTGAATTTCCTAAAGTCTTATAGCCTCTCAAGGAAAAGTAAAGGCGTTCCCCTAACGTCCTTTTTAAGATCTACTAGACTGTTCTGGTGTGATGAGACCAATGACCCTAATGCTCTGATACCAAGTTGGTCACGACCCAAATCAGGACGCGACTGGCACCCACATGTTACCCTCCTAGATGAGCGAACAACCCATCTAAACCCTTACCATTTCAAGATATATAAACAGAAAATAATGCGGAAGACTTAAACTCATTAAGTAAAAACAATTCAATACTATTATTATGTATTCCACCAAAAATCTGGAAGTCATCATCACAAGAACATACTATCTCAAATTACTTAAACTAGGAAATGTCTAAGAACAAAATAACTAAAAAAGCTAGTCCATGCCGGAAGTTCAAGGATCAAGACTGAAGAAGAAGACCAGTCCAAGCTAGACGCATTAGCTCACCCTGAATTTGCCGATGATGAAGTGAAAGACTGGCTAGATTACTGTTGAGTGAAGTTGACTGAACGTTTGCTGCATAGCCAAATAAAAAGAGGAACACATGAAAGTAGGGGGTCAGTACAACCACACGTACTGAGTAGATATCATCGGTCCAACTCAAAATAGGGAACAGTATATATATATCAAAATAATGTTAAAAATAACTACAATACTCAACATGTACCAATAACAACATGAATTAATCAATAACTACAACCGAGTTCACACATGAGGACTTCAAGCTCAATGACATACTTATTTGGGAATTAAGTTCATTAGTTGAGTATATTCATTATGCTTTCAAGATTCATTTCTTTCTTCCTCTTGTGTCGGTACGCGACCACTCGATCCTCTATTTCTTTCTGGTGACCGGGAAGGTGGCACTCGAATCTCATCTATCCTGGTACCGGGAACGTGGCACTCGACCATTATTCTATCCTGTGTCGAACGTGACACTCCGATCCGCATATTTATTTCTATCCTGTACCGGAACGTGGTCACCCGATCCATATTCTATCCTGGTGTCGAACGTAACTCCGATCCTATATTCAATTCATCCTGGTTACCGAACGTGGCACCGATCCCCTAATTCATCAGCCATCTTTTACACTAAGGACATATCATTCTCATATATAATGTATCCAGCCTGCTTTCATACTCTAAGAACATTCATCATTCTCATTATTATAATATATCGAAAGCGAATGAGGGATTCTTCAAGATTTGGATTCAATAGCTTCATCATTGCTTTGTATTCTCACAATTTCATAATCATAATCATGCAAGCATACAATTTAAGCAAACATAGGCCGGGTTTACAATACTATCAACACATAATAATTAAATATACAGAGTTCACTACGATATCGTACAGAAACCATAACCACATCCACTGAAAGAATTGACAACAACCAAGCTTCTTCTCAAAATCCTTGCATCCTATTCGTTTCTCTCTCTCTACTCGTCGTTCTCCTCTCTTTTCTGTTCTTTTCTTTTTGTGTGTTTTATTCAAACCCTCCTTCTTTTTACCCTAAGTAAAAGTATAATTAAGGGTAAAGGCGGAAACAATAAAACCCACTTATTAACTTAAGGTTACCTCTTTTAACCCCCAAGTATTATAGACCTATTAATATTAACCCTCAATCTTTTTAATTAAGGAAAAGAATAGTCCCAAACACACGACCCCTTTAAAACGTTGTAGAGGAATCGATTTTGCCTGGGACTGCCAACCTTGGACGGGCCGTGTGCCTGCGACGGTCAGTCACACAAGGGTCGTCGCCAGCTCCCTCAATCACGTAAGCCTGTGACGGCCCGTCAAAGCTGTTGATGGTCCGTCTGTTCCTCCGTCATGACAGTCAGAAACGTTTCTTGTTACCAAATTCTCACAAAGTTGAAGTGTTTTGAACAACGAAACCTCACGACGGTTCGTTTGGTGGATGTGACGCACGTCCTGCAGGTCCGGTCAAAATTTACAGCGAGTCGAATTTTCAGTAACCAATTCAAAATCTAGTGTCATGGGACGACACCCCTCGACGGCCGTCTGTGACTATGAAGGTCCGTCGTTACATCCATCGTCCCAGCCAGTTTTTTTCCAGAAATTAAAATCTGGTGGCTCAAAACGGATCTCTAACAGGTCGTTACAAACTTATAGGGTAAACCCTTGGGTAGTAACAAAATTTTTCTAGAGCATAAGGTTATGAAGTAGTCTTTCGGATTCAAAGTCTCATTAAATCCACATATAATAAAGTCTTGTTCATCGTTGATGAGTCGCGACACATCTATGAGCAAGAGGCTATAGAATTCACTACTCTTGTGTCGTGCCCTAGAGTTGAGGTTATACGTGTCTTTTTTTAATCTCTTCTATTGTGTTTATAGGATATGAATAGAATAAATATGTCTACAAGGACAGTTTATGTTGAAGTTGTGATTGAGAGAGTTCCTCCCCGAGGTGAACAAGTTACCAAAGGTGGACAAGATCCACGAGGTGAAAAAGTTCTTCAAGGTGAAAAAATTCCCTATAATTGATAAAGGGAATGAGGTTATAGTGGTTCCCCCGGACATGTATAATGAGTAGGTTAGAGGAGGCATTTTTACCTTGTCCCTAGTAATTACAGCTCAACAAAAGGAGAGGTTGGTCCTAGGATGAATGGTCTTTATAGTACCATGACCTATAGTTTGAGCGACTTTGTGAGGATGAATCCTCATATCATCTCTTGGTTGTAAGGTCAGAGAGGATCTCCAATCATTCTTGGATGATGTTTATAATATTTTCCATGCTATTAGAGTTACTTCTAGGGAGAAATTGGAATTGACTTCATAGAAATTGAATGAGTTTTCTCATGTGTAGTTCACACAATGAAAAGACAATAGTTCGGTTGAATCGGGTTCTATAGAAGGGGAAAAGCTTAAGGAAGCATTCTTAGAGATATACTTTCCCCTTGAGAAGAGGGAGGTTAAAGTTACGGAGTTTATAAACAGTAGGAAAGTTTACATGATTGTTGAGGAGTATTTCTTTTTAAGATTACCCTATTGCCAAAGTATGCTCCATCCTTGGTGTCTAACTTTAGGGATGATACGAGTAAGTTCTTGACCAGTGTTTCTAATGTTGTGGAGAAAGAGTATGTACAACAATACTCCACGGGGACATGACTCTATCTAGGTCTTTTGTTGCATGCTCAATCCATTGAAGAGTCTAAACTTTGGAGGAGATCTAGAGAATCTAAGAGGGGAAGTACCGATGAGCATTGTCAACCTTTGTTGAAAAGAGGGCTCCAAATCAAGATGTTATTAGTACTCCTGAGGCCAACTATGAGAGAGTTGGTGGTCCTCAAGGTGTTAAGACAACTTGTTCAATTTGTGGGAAGCAACATTATGGGATGTGTACTAGAGGGTGCTTTAGTTGTGGAAAAGATAATCACAAGGTGAGAGATTGTCCTTCCATTGCGGCTAGAGGAATGGAGGCCAAGCAAGTCCGTCCTAATGGAATGGTTGTTGATGCACCAAGAAGAATTGCTTCTATAACTTCGAGCTAACTTGGGAGAAAGTCCATATTAAGGTATCGGTAAGTTTTAGTGTTTTCTCTTGAGTGTTGATGGGCTTCTACTAAGTGGGGGAGTATGGTGAATAGTTGGGTTGTGGACTTTTGTCTCTTCTCTTCTATTTTATTCAAGCTTTAGATTTAAAAATTTATAGTAGTAGGTGGCATGTGTTTAGGAGTCTAAGTGAAAATGAATGTTATTGACCTCCTTGTATTTTTCATCTTTTCATGAGGTTATGTTTATATGGTAAATTGATCTTATATTATTTTGGTCTCTAATGTTCTTATATATCCATAGTGAATTGCTTAAATACTTCATGTGTGAACTTGTAAGCTTATTTATCAGTGATGTTTTTGAAAATGTTTTATCATTGTGTTTTATGAGAAATTCACATTCATGTGCAAGAAAATTTTGTAGATGAGGATGATGACATGTGGAGAAGGAAGTTCCTCCTATATAAAATGAAAAATGTGGAGTCTTATTCCATGATGAGTTATAGATGATGTTCCTTTTTTCTTGTTGTGTTTTGAGTTTGTTGTTTATGTGGTCTCTTGTTGCTCTTAGATATGTGTATTATATTTTATGTGGTAGGTCATGATCTGATACTCCTGAGTTTTCCTCTTCTAAGAAGTGTTTTAAGTCTTTGAAGTGTCATTCGAGGATGAATGTTGTTTAACTTTGGGAGATTTTTACAAACCTCAAAAAGAAATAGGTTCAATTAGATCCTATCTAGTGTTTTATGAGTTAATAATGTGTGAAAATTGTTAGGTTGTGGAGCCTGATTAATATTTGATGTACTTTCATATATTAATGTTTACGCTGCAATATATTAGGCTGCCATATTTATTTTCCATTTATTCTCTATAACCTAAAATACTCTGAATTTTTAATATATATACCCACCACCGTGGAAGTTTACTCACGGGGTGTTACCACGAAATATTTGTTTCTCTGTTTCTCTCTGTAGATCTATCATCTCTTTCTCTTGCATGTTCACGTGTTCTTCATTCATCAAGTGTGCGTGTGAGGATTAGATCCTAAGAACTGGTATCATAGCTAAGGATATTCAACACAATTACTGAAGATGGATAATTTGAAGCTTGAAATAGAGAATTTTGATGGACCTGATTTCAGTTTCTGGAAGATTGCAATGGAGATTAACTGTTTACCAGAAAGGGGGGGGGGAATCATCAGAACGTTGATTTGGTGAAGCCGAAATCCTGACGGAGGAGAAGTGAAAGCTCAAGGGATCGCCAGGCTTAGGGTTGATCTAGTTGATTTTGTCAACAGAGGGCATTCAACGCAGAAGGAGAAGACTACGTCGATCTGTTGAAGGCACTGTCAAAACATGTATAAAAAAAATTCGGCGGGATCAACAAGTATATTTGATATGTAGAGTGTTCCAATTTACAGATGTCATGAGAATGGATCTATTTCTGATTCAATAATTGTTGAGTCAACTAAAATATGGGATATTAATTTGGAAGATGAAAATAAGGGCGTTGATTTGATGTCATCTCTTCCGAGCTTGGATATTGTTATTTTTGCGATTAGAGTTCCCGTGGATTGAGAAACTGAAGTGTGATGAAATATGGGATGTTGTCCTGTAGAGAAAGTATTTGCCAAAAGAGAAGTGGAGAGGAGATTTCAACGGGCAGTGATCTCAGCGTTGATCGAAAGGGGAGAAGTATGACAAAAGGCCAAAATCAACAGGCTAGATCAAAAGCAAAGAAGCGAGGGAAAACTCAGAATAGATCAAACGTGACTGCTGGAACTGTGGAGAAAAGGGCACTTTCAGAGAGTTTGGACAATGCCAATTGATTCTGTAATTCAGAAGAGGACATGGGGATGCCTTAGCGTTGAACAGCCGACATTGGGAAGTTCTTAATCCTTAGGTGTGACAGCCCGTTTGAATCAAGGATTTGCATTACGGTTGACATCTTTCCATTCGTCTCCAGCAGGAGTTATTCCAAAATTCAAATCTGGAAATTTTGAGAGGGTGTATCTTGTATCAATAAAACCTTAGAGATTTGAATGAAAGGCGGGATGTTTGCATAAAGACCACCTCCGGGAAACCAGTGGACATTGGAGGATGTCGGATATATTCTGGGCTCAAAGAAAAAATCTAATCTCTGTTGGTCTCAGTTGGATAGCACGGGATATGCATCAGAGTTTGGGGAAAGGTTGGGAAGATTGTGAAAGTGATATGGTAGTAGCTAGTGGCACCAAATCTGAAAACCTTGTACACTACAGCAGGGTTGTATTAAACATGGACGTTGTGTTGCAAGGTGATACCGGGTTCATTGTCAGTGGCACAACAGAGTTGGTTCATGAGTGCTAAAGAATGAAGATGCTGTTGCAAAAAGGAGCATTAGAGGGGTTTGAAGTATGTTGATATGGATCTTTGCGAGGTTGTTGTGTTATGGGGCAAATAGAAAAGAGTAAGTTCACAAAGATCCTAGATAGCTAAAAGAAAGTGCTTTGGAAATGGTTCCAACAGATGTTTGGGGACCATCTCCAGTATATCACTTGGAGGATCTATATTCTATGTTACCTTCATTATGATTTCACAAGGAATGTATGGGTTTACTCGTGAAGCATTAAGTCAGATGTGTTTGCAACTTTAAAGAAGTGGGAAAAATTTGAAGTGGAGATAGGCTGCTTGAAAGCAAATGCCTAAGTCTGACAATGGAGGAGAGATGATAAATAAGAGTTTGACGGCATTCTGAAGCAGGCTGAGGGAAGGGAATTATTTATGAGAACATCCTGGTAAAGTCAAGGAAAAATGAATGCTAAGAGGATGAACAGAACATTGAATTAACGTACAAAGAAAATATGAGGATAACATGGTGGGCCACCCAAAGTTTCTGTGAGCACAGCTGCAGACTTGTCAATCGGGGGACCATCAGTTCCGTTAGAGTTCAAGATTCTAGAGGAGGTGTGGGACAGGAAAAGAACTCAAGTACTCCCATGAAAGACTTTTGGTTGAGCACTGCATGTTAATGTCGATCCATAAAAGAGAGACAAGCTGATGTTAGGCTGTTGAAGTTGTTACTTCATAGGCGAGACTTGATTTTTGGTTACAGATTTTGGGATAATAAGAACAAAAAAATCCTGAGACATTTGTGGACGGACATTTGATGAGTCTGTCCTTACAAGAACAGAGAGTAGAAGGTCTAGAGATTACAAAACAATAGGGAGTTGATGTTGATGTTGGAGAAGAGTAACCACGATGTATTGTCCGAAGAAGTAAGAGATACTCTAATCTCAAATCTCCTGAAGATATGAAGTGGACCAAGTAGCACTGAGAAGGTGCTAAGTGATCATCCAGAGCCATCAAGGTCACATATAGGTGTACTCATCCTTATTATACGATCTATTGATGACTGATGAGTCTTTTGAGAGGGCATTAAAGGTGGATAGGGTTTGATTCAAGTTGGGCCAGCCATGGTGATGACTGCGGGTCACTTGAGAAAGAACGATACATGGGTGGTTTACTGGGTTACCTGTAGGAAGCGAGCCTTGCTGAACAAGATGGGTTCAGAACCTAATCCGAACAGGATGGAAAAAAGAAATTTTCAAGGCTCTTTTAGTGGTTAAGGATTTCACCAAAGGAAGGTATTGATTATGCATCTGTAATATTTTTTTATAGGTTGTTAAGTAACCTCTATTCGAATTTCTGTTCACTATTTGTTTGCATCGCACAATTGATCTAGTATGAAAAAGGGATGTAAAATAGGCGTTTTTGCATGGAGATCTGGGGGTCCATATATGAAGACTATATGCAGCAACGGAGGGATTTGGGTTCCAGGCACAAGGAACCATGGGTGTGCAAAACTCATCAGAAGCTGGTATGGACTCTAAAGCAAGCACCAGGCAGTGGTACAAGAAGTTGACTCCTTCATGACCAAGAGTGGATTCGCAAAGTGTAAAAGGATTCGTGTTGTTACTCAGAAATACACAGTTCAGATATGTCTTTCTACTCTTGTATGTGCGATGATATGTGATTGCAAGATCAGTATGAGGAGATTTATAATCTGAAGACCAAGGTGTCTCAGCGATTGAGATTGTAGATTGGGTCCAGGAAGCAGATTTTGGGGATGAGGATTTCTCGGATAGATCTATGCAGGAACTTTAAATCTATCTCATGTAGTTGTAAATTGAGAAGGTGTTGACCAGAATTCAGGGTTAATGATTGCTTAACCAGACTACTCCATATGGCAAATCACTTTAATTGTCAAATGAGGCAGTCACCAAGGCAAACGAGAAGCGTGAGCATGTGGCACTTATTCACATATGGCTTCAACAGTTAGAAGTTTGATGGGGGTATTGTTATTGTCTGACTTGACCTAATGGTGATAGCACATGCAGTGGGGAAATGTTTAAGGTTACATGGCGAACACCAAGGAAAAAGCGTTAGGACGTTTGATTAGTGGCTTTGAGATAATGAGAGGTACTATCAGTTACTTACACTTTGTTTTTGCAATAGGCAATTGGTGACTCTACAGGGTTTTATTGTGATGCTAATCTTTGTGGGGATGTGGAATTCCTATGCAAGAGTACATTATGTGGTACATTACAACATGTGACAACAGTGAGTTGGATGTACAGTTCTTCATAAGTGTTTGGTCTCTTTCAGTCTACTTAAGTTGGAGTATGTGGCAATAGCTGAAGCTGCAAAGAGATGATATGGCTTGGCAGATTTTCTGGAGGAATTGGGCAAAGAAGCTGAGCAAGAAGATTATTTTCTCAATATAGCAGGAGTTGCCATACAGTTCGCGTGAAAAATCCAAGTCTATCATTCGAAGACAAAGACATCAGAATTGGCTTGTTTTTTGGTACCCTTTCACTCGTTGTTGAGGGGATGTGGGTGTGATGAAATAACCCGGCAGACATGTTTTGACACAAATGTGTTGGATGTTGGGAAACTAGGGTTATGAAAACCTCGGTTGATCTTTTTTAGTTATTGCTAGAGATTTTGTTGTGCGGTAAAGATGTTCATGATGAAGAGATTTTTTTTTGAGAATTTATTTTTCTAGATGACTGAATAAGTCTCCAAGTGGGAGAATTATTAGGTTGTGAAGCCTGATTAATATTTGATATATAGTCATTTTAAGGTGAAATATTTATTCACCATTTGATCTATGTAACCTAAAATACTCTGAATTATTAATATATATACCCTTCGCCGTGGAAGTTTACTCACGGGGTATTACCACGAAATAATTTTTTCTCTCTTTCTGTCTCTAGATATCTTATCTCTTTCTCTTGCAAGTTCTTGTGTTCGTCATTCATCAAGTGTGCATGTGTAGATTCGATCCTAAAAAAAATATGAATATTACCATTAGAAGTCAGTTTTAAGAGTTGAAGTCAAAAGTCAAAGAGTTATGGACCAGATGTGTCATAATTAGCCTTGTTCGTGTGTTTGTGTAGTTTCTTGAAGTTTCATGTTTTATGATGTCCAAATTTATTGGGGAGGGTTATAGAACCTATATTAACATGTTTATGGTTGAAACATCGGTGTACGACTCCCCAAGGACAACCCATAGGGTTCTTGAAGAGGACCCAAACCTTGTCAAGCAAGCTGCCAAAACATTCCAAAAAGACGACCTTCAAACCACGCTCAGTCGGTCAGTCGACGCCCCATCAATTGATAGCATGGTACACACTTCGTTGTGAGATATTATGCCCTCCTTATAAATAGGAGGCTCTAAAAAAAATGACGCCCTTGAAGGACGCTCTGTCGATCAAACAACAACCAATAGTTTGGAACCGTCGTTTGACACCTACAACTTTCTGCAGGTGTCTCGGCCTAAGTAAGGGTGTTTTTGGAAAGTCACCCCATGTACGAATTAATTCCTACACGGTTATTTGGGTATATTTATGGTATTTATACTCTAATACCTAGACTTAGACTTCATATTCAAAACCAGACCCCAAGATCAAAAAACTTTTCTCCAAAAGTTTTATGGGAGCTTGCAGTCAAGATGAAGCTAGGATAAAATTTATTTATTGATTTTTCTAAAATTTCATTGGATTTCTATAGTAAAGATATGGTGATTTCATCCTTGATTCTTCTATTACATTCTATAGGAGTCCATATATACTAAGGCTTTTCAAAGCTATTCAAGATTTTGCCCATTTAAAATCCTTTTTAAATTCTAAACATGGGTTCTTCAATGAAAATGATTAAATCAATGTTTTATGATGAAATTGATGTAATTGGTTTATTTAATATAAAAACTTCCACGGACACTTGTATTCCTTGAATTCATAATATTGTCTCTAAAGTAGATGAACAGACCATTGCATGATCTTATGGAATTCATGTGTAGATTGTTACGAGATATTAAATTATGTATTTATTATTGTATTATTGTTCATATATTACCTATAATGATTGATCTAGATAATGTGGTGCATCAATGAATAGATGATGTTGTCTTAGTTTATGTACATTGATATTGGTAAGACCATTTGTAGTGTGAATTGGTTTAAAAGGCTAAGGAATGGTGGTTATGACTATTAGGAAGTGGTGAGTTGACCTAATTCCTCTATTTTTATAGAAGTAATATTGAATTGTATTGACCTATGTATACCACTTTGGTGGAAATGCTTAATTGATATACTTCCTATGAATATGGCCTTGTGGACATTTATATGTGAATTGTTCATCATCATGCTATAGCTTGTACGAATGATCAATGTGAAGGATAATTTTGTGTATGTGCACTTGTGATGTGAAAGGATGATTCCTCTAAATGATTGTATGTGAATATGATAGAGTACGAAGAGTTTACATAGACGATGGGGTATCTTTTCTAGGTAGCCTTAGATGTCCTTACTTGGTACTTGAATGTTATCGAATGTTTGATATGATGATGTTGTATCATGACTGGTACACTAACGTCCATATTCTTGATACATGAGAGCTTATGATTATGAACTCTTTACTTGGTAGGCTTAGCAACCTTGTAATGTATGTTTAAGAATAAATGAAAGAATAAAAGTCTAGGATCGATAAACCTAAAAGTAGTGGGCTTCTATGAAAGACTTATATGTAACCTTGAATATGAAAAAAATAAATGTTATTAAATGAGTATCCTTGTAAGAGTATATGGAGTTTGTAGGACCTAGTAATGATAACTTCTCTTATGAAACTGGGGAATGATTTACACAATGAGAAAAAATGCAAAGCATCGAGTTGATATTCTTGAGGTAGTAGCTCTATTTTAGGATGAGACTAGAGTACAAAAAGGCATTGAAATCACTGAACCAGGTGCCAACATGCGATTAATCTTAGTTCTACATTCGGCAAGTTAATCACCTTCCATGTTGTGGGTTCCTTATTACACCGGGATCCATACCTAGATAGTAAGGTCTATTTAGGTTAATGCCTATTGTCATCATATGTGATGTACAGTCTAGTCAATAGATAGTTTATAAATTGTTGTGATGTAGTGAATGGGGATAAACATCTATTTACTAATGGCCGAGTTGAGATTTAGAGGGGTGTCAAAATGCTTATATGGATTGTAAATGATTATGGTCATATCTTGTGGATTACTTGAATGATTCTAATATTTGAATATTGATACGATGATGTTCCTTATACTTGTTTTATGACATTCATATCAAAAGAGTATGAAAAACATAGCTTAAAGTAAATGTTAATTTTTGCATGGTTTTCTTACATGTTCACCATATTTAGTGCATCCAATATTCTAATTACTTATCTTCCTCTCTTTCTATAAGTGTAGGTGGTAAATGACGATTCTCTAGAATTGAATCTTGGGAAAAGCATTCTCTCAAGAAGACTGGTATTTCTTCATATGATTCGAGCACATAGTTTAGGTTTTAGTTCCGTTGACAATAGAGAATAGCAATCCTTTTAAATGTAAAAGGTTTTGTACCTATGATATTTCTTGTGTCTAAGATTGCTTATGAAGAGACATAGTTCTTTCTTATATTCTATAAAGAGTTTGTGTATTATTGTGAAAACTTTTTAATTCTACATTACTTTTCGTATATATGCATTGAAAGATGTCTAATAGTTTGTATATGACCTTTGACGGATCGAATACGCTGTATAACTTCTAGGTTATACCCTTTGGTCTTTAAAATTTATATAGCTAGCAATAATGAGTTCAAATTTTCACCGATAAGTGAAGAAGAAGATGATTGATGCCCTCATTGCAGCAAAAGAAGAAACTCATAAATAGAAACTCGTACATCGAGTCACGGATCATTGACTTTGATCATTCAAAGTTGCATATCAAATATTCTAAATTTGGAAGATAACCATATATATTAATCTGATCATTTTAAAGGAATTTTATTTGAACTATTTATATGCGACAGGCTGTTGAATTCATTAACATTGGATCGAGCTACTTGCTATTCTATTTGAGTTTTTTCCTTACAATGTAGTTATTTTTGTTTAACTTACTCTCCTTCATTAAATTATTAAAAATTAGGGACGTATTTACCTATAACATAAAATTGCAATAACCTTTGGGTGAAAGCTTTATGTAGAAATGGTATAGCCGCAAAGATCATGATGTGAACACTCCAAGTTCAATAGACATTTTTTTTCTGTTGAGGGAGTATAGTCAACATGAAAAAATTATTTTCATCAATTTGGAATGAATTTTGTTGTAACTTCTTTAAATAATGTTTTGCTTGATGCGCTTGTCACATTAAATAAGAAGCTCATAGTTTCACCATTCTTACGAAAAAAATTTCATCTCACACCGAATATGCTCTCTCATAATGAAAAGAGAATCACATCATTTTGTGGCTCCTACCTGATTTAATGATTTTCTTCCAAAGTTGCTCAAAGCTTAAGAGTTGAGCGAGGTAAAATTAGAGCTAACTTTGAACATATATGTGTCCTTATCTATAAGCATTTTGGATGTAATCTTTATATATATTGTACTTCTATGATTAAATCTTCCAATGAAGCAAGAATCACATCATTTCGATGCTCCTACGCAAAGTTATTGATTTTCTCTTATAGTTGTTCAAAGCTGAAGAGTTGAGCGAGGTAGAATTTTAGCCAACTTTGAAAATATATCTGTACTAGTGGAATTCTTTTAACCGTGACTTCTAAATATGGTATGCGTATATGAGTTATGATTCCAAAGAAACAGGAATCACATTATTTTGAGGCTCCTGCACCGAGTTATTGATTTTCTCCCAAAGTCGTCCAATGTTGAAGAATTGACAGAGGAATAATCGTGAGCTGAATTTGATGCGATATTTGTACCAATCGACAAAGTCTTTGGCCTTGATTTTTGTACATTGTGTATTTATATAGTCATTTTTCCAATGGAATAAGAAAATCTTGATTTCAGTAATGCTACTCCATGTTATGAAATTTTTACCATGATCGTCCAAGGTTGTGAAACAGATATCAAAATTCAAAAGAAAATTCATAATTTAATCATGAATAATTTGGAAGAAATTCTTACATGAAACCTTGACATATTGTAAGATGTTAAGTTCTATCTCTACTGGATTAAGTATATTGCAATTTCATGGCTCTCACATTAAAAAAAAAGTTAAATTTGAAATCACAGAAGTATAAGAAAATCTAGCTCCATGTGGCTCCAAGAAGTTAGAAGATTGGTTCAAGATCTTTACAAATTTAGTGTAAGATGTTAATCCACACTATAGAATGAACAGTAAGATTATCCACAAAATAGTTCATACATGTATGGAGAGCTACACCAAGTATGTTTTTCGCCATCCTCACATCAAGTGCTTTCCATCATAAATGAAATAAAAGTAGTCCAAATTTTCCTATCGTGGAGCTGAAAAAAATGGACGCAAATAAAGGTGCCAAGTTTTGTGCCAACATTGTTAGGATGAGATCAGTGGTTCCATGCAAATCATAAGAAAAATCGTGCAACTTTAAGTGATTTAGGTTTTTGTGAAAACCTGAGAAAATGAAAAAAGTGGAACCGTCAGTGCTAAATGCACTAAGTTTCAAAGTTTTCTTTGTTATTGTACTTCTGATAAAACATATAGTAAGTTCGTGACCCTTGAATATGTCATGAAAAACACGAGCAGCAATACAACGATCTTGTTCGACATAGTAGGGAAAATCACACGAAGCTTTGAATTATGGCCAAATTGGATCCAGATCATCAATATGTTGTTCTTAAGAAATATTTTGATACATAAATAAATATCAGCCACAACCCACACCTTCAATAAAGAGAAACAAGAAAAATATAAAAAGCACAAAACAATAATTAAAACAGGAAAATTTGAAGACCGACTTCAAGAAAATAAAATAAAAATTAATCGTCATTTTATGTCAATCCAAGAATATTTGGAGATGAGTTTTTCGATATAACAAATTAATATTAGTCTATTTGAATAAGAACTTCAATATTTTGGGGTTCAACTTCAAAATGTCATGCATGATGATTCGGAAGGTTTCTAATGTTGATTTTTTGATATATTGTAGTTCTCAAATTCTAGTTTATCCATAATCAATACGCTCAACATTGGAATTTCCCTAGACAAAGAAAAAAATGTTGTAAAGAGATTTCTCATAGATATGAGAAGAAACGCCAGATTCGGGGTCCACTTCAAAATAACATTCTTGTCGATCTAGAAGGTTTCTAAAATTGATATATTAATATGTCGTAGTACTAGAAATATAGTTTCTGCAGAATGCATACTCTTATCATTTGAATGCTCATATAAAAATAAAATTATGTTTTCGCGAGATCGTTCATAGTTGGAAGAACTTGATTTTGGATCCCACATAAGAATTGGATTCCGTAAATATGGTAGGTGTTTAATGCTGATTTTGGATAGGTCGCAGTAGTACGAATATCGTTTCCACAAAATTGAGGAACTCGTCATTTTGAGTGTATACAATAAGAAAATGAGATTTTTGTGGGACTGCACGAAATTGAGAAAAGAAAACGCCAAATTTGGACTCCAACTTGATTTGGTTAGGAAAATTATGTTTTATAAGGATTCTCTAATCAGTGCTTAATACATGGGAGATTTGCATATAAAAATTTCTTTGAATAGAATAAGTTTAGGTACAAGGTAAGCTTTGGTAAAATTGGAACAAGGAAATTATATCAATTGTTACTCTTCTAAATGGAAGTTGCTAGAACTCCAAATTGAAGGAATAAGTCCTAATATTTCAAGAATGATTCTTACAAAATCAAGCAAAGGAAAGAAAAAATTGTGTGATTATTAAATTATCAATTGTTTCCAAGTTGAAAGTTAGGGGAAAAATCAAGTTATGCTCGTTTATTTAATATTCAACTAGAAGGACATGTGTGACATTATTCCTATTCTAAATGTTTCTGTGCATATTTGAATTAAAACCAATGGTGAAATTGTTTTTTTAATTTAAAAAATAAAACATTAACTCATTGATTGTTTTATCTCTCTCTAGGGAGTTCTCCTTATCATCCCTCGAGTGGATTGAAATAAAAATTCCTTAGGATAACATCAAAATGGAGTTGAACATGACCTTACTAATCCAATTATTTCATCACAACAAACGGAGTCGATAAAATTTCTTAAGAGCGATATTGTTTGACTTAAGAAGATTTTATCTCTTGTCGTCAAACATGGCAAGCCTACATGTTGATACGTCTTAGAAAATAAAAACATACTTATTAATACTTAAAGTCTTGTCGCCAAATATAGGCAATCCTACACATCGACAAGTCTTGATATAAGGGGCATTTGTAGACACATAAATTGAATTGGATAAAATTTAAACAAAATTGAATTTAATCTATGTTCATTGGAAATAAATCATTAATTTGGTCTTTACAATAACTAAGTCCATTTTATGATATTCTAATCCAAGTTGTTTTTCACATAGAAGCTTAAAATCATGCCACATGTCATAATGACAAGGTATCCAATAAAAAATAAATGCATGTCAGGTATCCAAATGATGTGGTAGTCCAAATTAGGCGCAAGAACCAATCACCACATGTCAAGTGTCAAAATAACATCCATTGTCAATCATATGCAACCTTTTCAACCCTATATAACTATAAATAAGGTATGGACATGATGATTTAAGGGATAAAGAAAATTCATCAAAAAGCATTCTTTAATTGGAGAAAGCAACGCCATCAACTACATTGTTCTTCAACAGAATGATCAACGTAGTTCTTCCCTATTATCGACTTGAAAAAATAATAAACATTTCAACGTTCTCGGAGATTGACAACATCTAAAGGAGGTCTACATAATCCAATAATTGTGGGGGGGGGGGGGGGAAATATTCTAACAAAGGTCCAACCTTGTCCAATCCTGAGAAACCTAGGAGAAGAAACAATAGAAAATATAATTTGTACCATAGGATTCCTGTTTGCAATTCATTTTAAAAAAACGCTTATGGAAATTATTGTGAACAAATTTAGCATGCCGTGGGACCAGTTGTTCTCTTCATCTCTTTCTATTGCAAATCAGAAACTACAAAGGCAACTACTGCAATTGCCTTTGAAAAGAGTAGTGATTTTTAATACAAGGACTCAACTAATATAATATTTGCTTATCCCAATAATGTTGGCCCAATTACTCAGCGTAAGTTCAAGAACATTGGACTGGATGAATCTAATTACTTCACATCTTTAGAGGCGATTAAGAAAAATAAATCTTATATGATGGTCGTAAGGGAAACATTTATATGTGTTCTTTGGAGAACTTCCTCAAATTTGCTCCAACTTTGGTCAATCTAAAGATTCTCCAACTTCAAAGAATGCCAATTATTTTATGGATATTTGGACGAGAAGTTTGCGATGATGGAGAAAATCATTGATGCCTTGAAAGAAATATGTTCATGACAAAAATCTTCATATTGCGCAACTTATGAACAAGTTGGAGGCCTTCACACCTGGAGAGTCATGTCCCCACTTTTCCATATGGTTTTGATCAATGAAACAAGAACATTGAGGTATCTATTTAAAAGTAAAAATTTCGAAAGAAGAAACAACCTGCTTTTGTTGTTGAACTATTTGTCCAATAGTTGTGTAACAACCTAAAAATCATGTAAGACCTAGCTAGAGTCTAAAGGAATCACATAAGTGAAATTAGAACCTTACATGTGATTATACAGTTGAAAACTTAATTAAATAATGAAAATGGCTTTTAAAGTTATTTTTGTGATTTTAGAGGACAATATTTTAGAAACGACTAAAACGTTCGGAAACATGTCATTTGAACTAGTGAGTTGTAAAATTCTTGTGGTAGAAGTTTAAAGTATTGTTTGAGGGTTAAAACTTTTCATAGGGAAACCTACATTTAGAAAACTATGTTTAGAGGTTAAACGTCCGGGTACGACTCTTCTAAGAACACTCGAAGGGTCCTAGAAGAGGACCTCAAAACAGTCCCCCAAAGTTGTCTAGAAAACAGATTAGCAGCTTTTTAGGTGACCTACCAATGGCCATTTACTGCCAGTAGATGGATTGAAGACCCGTAGGTTAATGGAGTAAGGCCATACTTAGTTTTTTACATATCTTGAAACATTTAGAGTTCAGAGCAAAACTACTGAGGCCGTCTATGGTCACTAACTCCACCTACGGTTTGTAGGTGGAAGGGTGTAGGTGCTGCCCGTTGTGAGAACTTTTGGTTAGGTTGAGGGTTAGAATTTTAATTAGTTAATTAATTAGGTGTTTTGGTAGATCTATCATATGGTTAAATAATGGGTTATACAATCTCATAGAACTCTTAACTAATCCATTAATTCACCACAAGTCAAGACCCCCATATCATAACTATTTTACCCCCAATGTTTCTTCAAAACTCTTCTCTTAAAAATATCCATTCAAGGCTTAGAAGAAGATCTAGTACAACTTAAAATAGGGAACTTTTGAACTCATAATTTGAACTATTCTAAGTATAAGGAATGGGATCTCTTTATTCTTGGTTAGGTATCATCAAGAAGCCTCTTCTACTATGTTTTAAAATTCTCCAAATTCTAGGTTTTCATCTGAAGCGTGGGTCGCCTTATAAAAATGTCTCAATTGAAAACTAATGCTAGAATATGATTATATGTGTTAAATTATTTTTTAATTCAGGGTTTATTTACCATTTTTAATAAATCCCAAAAGACCCATGTTCTTCCCCTTCTTTCTAAATTGTAAGTCGTTGTGTGGATTAGTTGATGGTATTGATTTATAATCAAGAATCTTTACATTGATTAGGTGATTTTTTTATGAAGTTACTTTATTTCACGCTATATTCCTAGGTATTAGGGGTAAGTGTTGATGGATGACTTCAAAAGTACATCACCTAGACTTGTATTGATTATATGCAAAGCTTAATGTCATGAATTGACTTGATTATAATTATGTTAGTTATGTTGTAGGTTTATAATGTCCTTTTATCCAAATTTGGTAAATCACGGATGTTTCCATGTCTTTTTTTGAGCCTTGAGAAAATCTTGAAGGTAGGATATGCTGAGTTAGATGATTTGTGTTGGTTAAATTATTGTGGAGGTGCTTACTTGATCTGTTCTTTTGATGTTTGACTGTTCATTCACTTATGGTGAAGGTGATACTCAATTTATGAAATTGTGGTGATTGGTCTGTTCCTCTTCCATAAAGCTCTAATTAGAAGATTTACATTCTTCTACATACCATCACCTATATCCTCTAATCATATTTTATACTGAATGAGGTGTAATGAGGGGGTGGTGGAGTATGTGGTCAATTGAGCCCTTATCGTTAAGTACAAGCCATCGCAATTGGAGTAAGTATTCAAAATCATAGGTCATACCAATTCACTTATACAAGCATTCTTCCATGGTATTACAATCAACAAACAATATTCTTCAATTAATAGACGTAATAACTTGACATAATAGTATTTAACACAAGAACTAAGTCAATTTAATTATCACAAACAAATTCAACATCAATTCATAACTTAGGGTTAGGAAAATAGGGTGAATTAATAATATCATCAATAGAACTAGGTCTAACATCAAGAAATAACGCAATTCAACCATAATTGTTAATAATACATCCTTAATAATAAAACAAAATTAAGAAAAATACAATTTGAAAGATCATTTTAGGATTAAAAATGAAATCCATCTTTTTCTCAACTTTTTTAAATCAAATTTTAAGAACCCTTTGGGAAAATGAGTCCCAAAGGTAAACAGCATCAATACCTTAACAATCCTTTATTACTAATGGAGCAAATTAAAATTTTTGAAGTCCTAATTCACAAAAAGCTTTTTCTTCAACGGTCTTCTATGGGAAGAGCGAAAGTAAAGAGAAGGAAGAGAGATTTCAGTTTGGGAATTGAAGTTAATTGTGTTATTTTGATGAGGGTTAGATCTTTCAGAGGTTTCTAATATTCCTTAATTAGAGCCCCTAAAAAATAATTAAATAAATAATTAAAAGACTCAACTTAAAGTAAAATAGTTAAAGCAGACCTAACCTTGGAAACCCCAACCTACGGTCCGTAGGTCAGTCGACACCCCCGTACTACACACCGTCATTGGAGACAGAGATCTATTTTTTTGGAACTTTTTGAAAATGCATAATTATTTACCTACAGAAACCATTGACACCTCACTTATTAGACAATGGATCATCGATTTTCTCATAGGTAGCCACTGCCGTTTCACAGCTTTTAGGCTTTTTGGAAGTGTCGTCTCCAATCACCCTTAGGGTGATCATTAGGGATTCATACTTGGACGTTTGGATCCTAAACACACTATAATACGTGTTTAAAACCTTTCTATCAAAATTTCATTGAATTCCGATTCTTCAAAACCTATGAAGCACGCCAAGGTACGCTAGAACCTATTTCACTACTCTCGGGACGTCATGGACGTTCCTTGATGTTTTGACTCTGAAACTTCCTAAATGATCTATACTCATCATTTTAAGTCTTATAACATTGTTACACACCTTAGTTCAATATTCCAGTTTCTAGATTAGGTCATGGAATTTTGTAGTGTCACATTATCCCTCTTTAGGAATATTCATCTTCGAATGACACTAAAATGTTTTGTAGGGAAAGGATAGACTCAACACTAGCTGCCCAACGAACAGCATGCATAACAAACATGAGTTACAACTCAAAGGAGTACATCAAAACTCCATACAACATACAATCATTCCATTTACGAATAGCAACTCAAAACACAATTTACCATTTCATGCAATTTACACATAGCTACATGGGCTCAACACAACATCAAGAGTCATTTATGAAAAAACTTCTATTAAAACACATTAACATGGTCAATACCACGTCATAAAGGCAATAATAAATAAAACAGAAATAAGTGTGAATAAATCAAAAGAGACTTTTTCCATAAAAACTAATTTCGGCATAAACCTTTTACCACAATTATGCATGTTTTTTTGCAGAACAAGTCAAATCAAATTTACTCATAACTTTCACTATTTATAGGAACAACTAACATTTTTTAGGAAAAAGATGAGGATAATGGGACTTCATGTCGGCTCGGCCTCCCATGTTACTACCTTAACTAGGTAATTCCTGCATATAACTTTTACGGACGACACCTCTTTATTCCGTAACTTCTAGACTTGGCGATCTATAATTTCAACCAGAACCTCTTCATAGGAATAGCTCTCATCAATATCTAAACCTTCAATAGAGAGAATTGGCACGGGATCACCAATACACTTCTTTAACATGGAGATATAGAATACCTGATGAACCGAAGCTAGCTCAATAGGTAATCTGAACTCATATGCAACCTTTATAACCCATTGTAAAACCTTATTGGAATCAATTTACAAATGAATTAACTTCCCCTTTTTGACGAATCTTCTCACCACTCAATTTAAATATTTAAATACATTATATCACCTACTTCTAATTCAAGGATGTTTCCCTAATATAGGTTGTTTTCACCCTATCCCTTATAACACAAACTTTTTTTCAATCCTCATAGACTATTTAAGGACCTACGAGTGAGGACTCACCAACCTCTAACCACCACACTGGAGACCTACATCTCCTACCATAGTGTGCTTTAAATGGAGCTATTGAAATACTTGAGTGTTAGTTATTATTATAGGAGAACTCAATCAATGGCAAGTGATTGTCCCAATTCTCCATGAAGTCTATCACACAAGATCTTAACATATCCTCTAGGGTTTGGATAATAAGTTCCACTTTACCATCCGTTTGGGGATGACAAATTGTGCTAAGCTTTACTTGTGTACCATACCCTTTTTGGGAAAGACCTCCAAAAACGATAAATGAATTGTGTGCCTCTGTCATATGATTGATAAAAGGGATCCCATGAATATTTACAATTTCATTAATGTAAATTCTTGGATAATCCTCCTCTGAATAAGTAGACTTAAGAGGGATAAAGTTAGTGGACTTTGTCAACCTATCCACAATAACTCAACTCAAACTGAATCATTTTGCCTGCGGGTTCGAGACAACTAAACAATAAATTCCATATAAATATTTTCCCACTTCCAAGTAAGAACACCCATTTATTTAATTATACAACTAGGGTTTAGATTTTTGGCTTTAAATTGTTGGCTATTCTTACACCTAACTACAAACTCTTCTATGTCCCTTTTTTAGCCATCCCACAAATATATCTCTCTAAGATAATGGTACATTTTAGTGGACCCCGGATGGATAGAATATCGGGAACCATGAACTTCCTGTAAAACCCTATTCCTCAAATAATCAGCATTTAGCACACATAATCTATTCAGGTACCTCAGCACACCATCCCGCCTAAGGAAAATGAACTCATTGAACTTTCTAAGTACCGATTGTTTCAACTCCATCAATAGTGGGTCAAGATGTTATTTAGATTTCACCTCAACAACTAAGGATGAATCGGAGTTATTATGTACCACGAAACAAAAATTTGGGGAATCTTCCATCCGAACACCTAATTGAGCCAACCTATGAACATCTTTCTTTAGGACTTTCTTCGCTCTTCTACATGAGACACACTCCGCATGGTCATACGGCTTAGAGCATCCGCAACTACATTATCCTTGTTGGGTTTGTAGAGAACTCTCATGTCATAATATTTCAACAATTACAACCATCTACCTTGACAGAGATTCAACACCTTTTGAGTAAACATATATTTAAGATTCTTATGGTCGGTATACACATCAACATGAACACCATACAAGTAATGTATCCATATTTTAAAACCAAACACTATGGGCGTTAATTCAAGGTCTTGAGTTGTATAATACTTTTCATGAACCTTGAGTTGTCTAGAGAAATTGTCTACTGTCTTCCAATGTTGCATAAGGCATAACACAAAACCACTCAGGATGCATCACACTAAACGACAAAACCCTTCGTGCCCTCCGATAAAGTCAACACTAAAATGGAGGTGAGCCTATCTTCCAAAACTTGAAAGTTTCTTTGACATGCCTTCGACCACACTCAATTTTATTACTCTTTAGTGTAAAGGTAATTAAACGGGAAGAAATGGATACAAAACCATCCACAAACCTCCTATAGTATCTAGCAAAACCAAAGAAACTTCTAATGTAGGTTTGAGTAAATGGTCTAGGCCAATTATCAACTCCGGGGGCC